>LOEQ01002377.1:142336-160011 GCA_001685075.1 Bramus lutescens | reverse complement strand
TGGGAGGAGGGGAGGAGGTGGAAATTTTTTAATAATAATAAAGATAATGAAAAAGATGAAAAATTTTGATGCATAAGCATTTTAAATTTTAATGAAATCTAGCTAGGTGTTTTTCGCTTATTTTTTTTTGTGGTGTTAATCTAATATTCATGGTCAAGTTAAGGTCATGAACATTTGTCCCTCTGTCTTCTAGGAGTTGTGTGGCTTTGGCATTTGTATTTAGATTACTATCTACTTTGAGTTAATTTCTACATATGGATGGCAAGAGGCAGCAATTTTTGATGCTTCTTCACTTTTCTTATGTAGATATTGGAAAAGAGTGTTTCTTATTGTATGGTTGAGGATCTTTGAAGTTCTATCTTTGTAGACTTCAATCAACCCATTTGTTTTCTATATTTTGTTTTTTCTTACTTCTAAAAGAAATTGAAATAACCATTCGCTGAACATTTGGCTTCCTTCAGCACTGTTTGTGCTGCCTCTTAACTTTTCCCAGCCAGCCTGGGACTTGGTAATTTGTATCTGCTAAGAGATTATCATTCATTTTCCTCCGTGATGTGTTGTATGGAGGCCGCTACTGTGTGCCCGGATGCCGGGCAGCTCAGACCCGAAATAATCACACAGAAGCTATATTATTTATAACACTGCTTGACCCATTAGCTCTAGCTTCTTATTGGCTAACTCTTACATCTTAATTTAACCCATTTCTGTGTATCACCCTGTGGCTGTGGCTTAATGGGTAAAGTTCCCAGCGTTTGTCTCCAGTGGAGCTACATGGCTTCTCCCTGACTCCACCCTTTCTTCATAAAGCTTTTGTACCATGTCCTTTTCTATTAGTTTTTTTCTTTTTAATCTGTGTCTTAACCATTTTTTTCTGAGCTAATAGGAGATTTTGGGAAAGGGAGAAAGGAATATTTCAGTTACGCCATCTTTCATCTTTTTCTTTAAAACCCCCATGTGCATCTTCTTCACCACTAGCATGTAGGAAAATTATGTGCAAAAGTATAGTTTTACTAAGATGTGTGGAAAGAATAAGGAAAGAAATGACTTTCAATTCTAGAGTCATTGTTTCACAGATGATTCTAATTTCCTACCTCTTAGAACTGTCCATCAACTAGGAGCCTAGATCCTCGAGGTACAGTTATGTACTGGGCTTAGATTCTGCTTCTCTTCTGAAACCATCATGGGGTCTTGCTTAGTTCATCTGTGCAGTTTTTTTTTATGAGAAATTCCCTTCAATTGCTAGTCACAGAAAATATTCTGTAATCATCAAATAAGGAAATGGCAAATTGATTAGAACCTTAATCTTTAATCTTACTTAACCTATTGAGCCAGCTTCAGTTCTGCATGTCTACACTTCTTGAAAGAAGAGGAAAATACTGAAAACTTTATGAAAATCTGCACACAGTTTTCCAAGAAAAGTTTGACATAGAGATAATTTGCACTTAAACAATAACAGTGGTAGATATTGGCATCAAATAAAAACTGACAAAATGTGTTTTATATACTTATAAATAAATATAATTTATCTATATATATTCATATCTACATGTGCATAATCTTTAGATATGTGAATCTAATATATACATTGAAGGAATTCATAAAGAAAATGACAAAAGACATTGCCTTTGGGTCATCTTTTACATTCTTATTTTTCTAAATTCTTCCAAATGTTTTACAGTTAATATGTGTGAGTCTATGAGTATCTGTATGTCTGGATATATTTCCCTTAGCCTTCCATATTAAAAAATACATTACTGGCTCTTAATGGTCTCATAATAATTTTCATCCTGATGAAACACAGAAATTGGCAATAATTCTAGTAAATTTATTGAATATATGTTGCATGTAAGTCACAGTGCTATGAACTGTAGCAGATACACTTCAAAATAAGACATAATTTTTGCCCTGGAGAAACTAGTCCACAACTGAATTTAATACATACAATAACAGAGGTAATAAAAGAGAAGTTCTATGAACTATTGAGGTACTATTTTGCAAATTACATCATCTATGAGAATCGCCTGGGGAAATTATTGAAGATAAGGGTCTCAGAACCCTTCTCCAGTTGCATGTGACTAGAAATTTTTATTTTTACTAAGCACCTCCAGGTAGATTTGATTTAGCTTATCCTCTAAAGAATACTGAATAAATGATAATGAAATAAACACAGATTAAGGGGACATACATACATAATATGTTTCCTTGCTTCTGATTATTACTGGAATATATTTTAGCCACTTGACTTCTCATCTCCAAATAGTTGTTTTTGCTTGTAAATGGAAACAATTATACTTGTCCACATTATAAGATATTATACGTTAGCTCTTGAGATACCTGGCTGGAATATATAGTTGGTGTTCACGTGATTATAGTGCGATTGTCTTTAATCAGCTCTAAGCAACTGCTGATGTTGGAGAATGCAAAGAGAGACTGGATCTCTTTGAGAACAAAGGTACACAGTAATATTTTCTAAGCAGAAAGGGAATTGATGGTTAATATTATTGACTATTTAATAGCATTTAGAATAAAAAAAAAGACAAGCTTTTGTGCCTCTCTGAGGGATTTATCTAGGATTGGTTAGTGTGAGCTGCACCATTTCCTGGGATGGCACTTGGGGCTGCATCCAAAGGAGAGTGTGAGCTGAGTGCTAGCATTGATCTCTCTATCTACTATGAAGACAATTTGGCTGGCTACCACAAGCTCTTCTCACCAGCTTCCCTGTCCCAAGCCTAAAGAAACCTTCCCATTCTTAACTCGGTTTTGTTATAACAATAAGAAAAGTAGCTAATATAGAGAACGTAGTTCTGGTTTTGAACACTAGACAGCTGTCACTTGCCATAAGGAAGAAATAGATTCTGCTCAGCAAGAGTAGCTGGAGAACTCAGGCTTGGGGAATGACAAGAAGAGACATTTCTGTGGTGACTGAACGACCCTGGGTACTGTGTTACTTGCCACTGTCTCCATTCTCAACTCACACATATTTGTACATTGTCTTGATCACACCCTCATCCACCCATTTGAAACTCATCCTTTCAGACGATTGAATTTGAGAAACTGACTTGTACCCCGTTCCATGATTTCTCTGTTTTTGCCGAACCGTTACAGGATCTATGGACACGAGTGTACAGCTCATCGGTTGCATCTCTTCCTTTTCTAAACTTTAGTATTAAATCAGTTTTTGTTGTCTCTCACGCAGAGAAAGAAAATATTTTTATGGTTTTGTGAACAACTGGACTTATTTCTTCCTCTGAAATTGTGGTCCCTATAAGCCTCTAGTACCTGATTTCTTTCTTCCTTCCTTTTTTTCTTTTTTGCCAAGGATAATTGTCACTGTTTTCCTTTCAATCAAATGAAAGAGGATTCTTAAAAAGACCCTTAGATGCGTTCCTTTCCCCCTATAGTGGTACTTGTGAGAACTGTTTCTAGATTTCTAATGGTCATTCTCCATGTTCCCCTGTAGGGCTCACCCCTCCCTGTCTTTACATTCCTACAAACTCTCTCTCCACTCTACTCCAAAACCAGACGTAAGTTACTGCACTTCCGGATGAATAGGCTTGGGTTTGCAGGCATGAGCATCCCAGTTTTATTCACGGATTGCTCTCCAAATCTAACTTTTGATGCCATGACAATCGTTTATAAATATTTATAAGCAGTGTTGGGTTCTTACAGTTCTTTTTGCTTCCAAGGCTGCATAGACTGGTTGCAGCAGAGAGTGTTTCTCCTTGACTGTTCCTTCTTCTGCTGTGCTGGAGGAAACCCTGGGGTTTGTTTTAATGCCATTGTCTAGAATGCGTGCATTATAAGACAACTCTGATAACAAAAAATAAAATTTGCTACAAAAACAAAAACTCAACTGATTTAAATGTGAGGTTGGTTTTGTTATTTATTTAATGTTGTTCTTCTTTCTATTTAAAGAAGTCTTTTGAATATATTATTTTGTTATCTTCCCTAAAACATAGTTCCACAAATAATTTCTAGCACTACACTGTAGGAATGGAAATATGGTTATTTTATATTTGTCTTATGTATTTCCCCAAAATAATAGGCTGCAAAGAAATAATCCCATGACAAATTTACTCTTGGAAAAACATTTGGTAATCCTCTATCAGGAAACGTGTACAAAACTACCTATAGTATTGGAGTTAATAGCAAATAATTGAAAGCAAGCCCCAAGTTTATATTAAGAAAAATTAACAACATGTTTTTATACAGTAGAATGCTATAATTTGGATAAATGCTTCCACATCAAAAAACAAATCTGCACATTGATAATCGTAATAATAAGTTTCAGAAAAAAATTTGAAATATGGTACTGTCTTACATTTTTTCAATGCAAGTGATAGCATTATCTATTATATTAGATAATTTTTGTTTTTCCCAAGCAATGTAGCCAGAAACAAAGGGCTTTCCTAAAATGACATGGAAAAAGAGATGCAGAACTGAAGTAACTTTTATCTTCTAAAGTTTTTTCTTGTCATATCAAACTGTCATAACCCTGTCTTAGTGAGATCTCATTCTCCCCGACACCTGGGATTTAGATAATGTTATTTCATCTTGAGATTACCTGAAAACTTATTATGTATGCATGAGGAAACACTGAAGAACCATGTGGCCAGTCAGGATTCAGAACAATGTGAGGCGTTTTCTTAGCTCCAAAAGAACACAAAAGGTAAAGGAACACTGGGAGCTATGTAAAAATCAGTCTAAAACCTTCCTAAAATATAAAATAAAAGCACAAAATCTAAGGAAGTGTAAATGAAAAGAAAGTGGCATGTTGCTTAAAATGTCAAATACTAAATAAAATGCTAGGCAATTTCCATATCACTAGTGGAGTTTAAATAGACATAACAAATAGTTTTTAAAATATTTCCATTCAATGGCCAGAAATACTTAGGCTTCAGTATAAAATTGATATGATTAATCTCCAGTATGATATTTTATGCTGTGAATGACTAATAGGCCACGATTATCTGATAATAGCAAGAACATAAAATTATGATGTTATATCCAGGTAATATAGATGCTTCTAAATTTATTGAAAATATTAAAAGACATTCAAGGATATCCTTATTATAATTAGAAGCTGATATAGCAAGACATCGAGCTATAATCTTGATGTGATGTCATCCTGTGTGTGGAAGGTATGGAAATTTTCCCCTTCTAACAGCGAGCTTTATCCTATTAATATCTCACAGCATAGGTAAAGTGAAATGAATGTCTTCAAATAAGAACAAATACTTTTTTATTTTTGAAATGATGTACTGAATACTTTAGAAAAAATTTGCACTCAGCACTTCCAACTGGCTCTCAGTACAGTATAAAGTGTGCAGAGTCAGCGTAAGGAGTGCCAATTTCCAACTCATTGACCAACTTTGTTAGAAAATCTCTTTGAGCCGATTTCTTTGTCTTTAAAATGTCCAACCTATCTCAGAGGATTTTTTGTGAGGATCAAATAGTATAATGCTTTTGTAATCTTTTTAAAAGTACAAAACCCTATACTAATGACATGGAGAAAAAGCAAACCTTTCTCCAAAAGTAACTCAGAGAAAGTTTTCTCTCTTGCCATGTTAGAGTGCACAAGTGCTAGCTATGTATCTTAGCTCAGTGGAGATTAATCTCAGTCCTCCTAATGGAAGAACTGGAAAAAGAATCTGAAGGCCCATGTGTAAAAGCATCTGAAGTACCCACAGTCAAGATGATGGCTAAATGATGTAATTTGACTTGATGTTCTGTGATGGAATCATAGAGGACTAGTTAGAAAATGATGTCTGGTTGTCACCCAAGTGGAAAATGTGTTTTCTACAGACAGAGACCACAAAGAGAAGCCAGAAAACATTACAATCCTCGAAAAGTTGGACATACTCATTTGATGATATTTGCACCTCAGCATTCCTGGCATGGACAAAACACTATATGGACATGTTAAGGGATAGTTTGGTTGCAGTATGGAAGGCAGAACTCACAATGAAAGCTATTATAGAGAAGAAGGAAAATTGAAAAAATGAAGGGAGGGTTGAATGTGAACCCTGTGGGGGGGGGCTCCATCTGGAGCCTCTAGCTAATATTGTAAGGATCTTCCTTCTCAATGCTGTCGCAACTGAGAGCAAAGCGCTTAGCAAGGTCCTAGTGTACAGATTATTCTGTACAATACAGAAGCTCTGACTCTTTGGCACCCTATTCTCCCAGTAAATAAAGCACTAGAAAGATAAAGCAGAATTAAGTGGAGGAAAGTACTAGAACCATAGATCAGAAGTTACCTGAATTCCCAGTAATAACATGACTTCAAATCAGTGGTAATCATATTTCAGTACATGTCCATTCCCTTAGATGTATGAAGAATAACAGAGAAAAATTCTTGGCTTTTTGAATTGTGATGATTTGTCACTATTCAAAGTTAAATATTAAGGCTGGGTGTGGTGGTACAGTCTTTAAACCAGGAAATCAAAGACAAGCAGATCTCTGTGAGAAATTACATAGTGTAACCACGTCTCAAACAACAAACAACACCAGCTGCTACACATTGCTTCAGGTATAAGAGAGGGTGAGCTAAATACATAATTCAGTAACATGGTTTAGGTCTCATACTGCATTGCTCTAATTATATTTCCCACTTTTGTGAAATAGATTGTTTTGGAAAGTTGGAAGGTTGAAGTACCATAGATGAGAAACTATGGAACCATTTTGAGTATAAAAAGGAATATTTAATACTTAATACTCATGAAATTGATTGTTCTTTGTTTTACTTTGGAGATCATAATTTAATTAAAACATTTCGACCTCCTATACCATTTAAAAAACCCGCCCATATGCTTTTCCCATCTTTCTTTCAAATTCATAGCCTCTTTTTAAAATAGATATTGTATGCAAATATATATATATATCCATATGCATATATATTCTTAAATATACCCTGTTAATGGTATGAGCCTGAATGATGTTACCTGTGTGTGTACTTTTAGGTTGACTGTTCGGTGTTGACCAACCAGTTGGTGTGCTTAGCATCACCCTTTAGAAAACCATCCCTCCAATTCCTGGTTTACTCAGTTGTCTATAGTTCCTTGTGTAGCGTTAAGGCCTGATGGGTTTTTCTCCATATTACTTGGTGTCTTCTTTGATGTCTTTCTTGTTCAGTTCCCATCTGGGAAGTTATGTTGATGATACACTATGGGTGTAGCTTCTGATATTACTAGGAGATACAATGCCACAGCCAACTTTCTGTTCCTAGGATTCTTATAATCTTTCTGTTCCCCCTTCAACAATGCTTTCTTGTCCCTTACTATGTAAGTGTTTTGTGGATATATTTGTAGTACCAGATTCTATAAATCTGCATTTTGATTTGTTGTGGTTTTCAATAATGGTCTCTGATGCAATAAAAGTTTCTTTGCTGAGGGGTGATGGCTACACTTACCTGTGTATTCTTTTTTTTTTGATTTTTTTTGTTAGGAATTGTGCTGGTCTAATAAATTAATGGTTGTTATTCTTCTCCAATAACCATGATATCAGTAACATTGAGTAAGTAGCTAGGTTTCTAGTACTAGGTATAGTCTCCCTCTTACTGAACAGGTCTTCAGTGCAATTAGATAGCATTTGGTTACTGCCAAGGTGTGTGTGCCATTACTGCACCCGTAGGGTTACTGTGCCATGGTGGTCACTGAGATAGGCTTTTAAAAAGGGATCTTGAGCAATCATTTTTCAAATTCTATTTTTTCAAAAAGAAAAAAAAACTATATTTTTTTATTTTACATACCAATCCCAGTTCCTACTGTGTCCCCTGATCCCATTCCCTCCACATTTCCCCTCATTCCACCCCCTTACATAACTCAGAGAGGGCAAGGCACATTGCTTTAGGAAAGGTCCAAATCCCTCCCCACTAAATTTAAGCAGAGCAACGTATCCATCCAAAGAGAATGGGTTCCCACAAAGCCAGTCAAGCAGTAGGGATAAATCCTGGTGCCAATGCCAGTGGTCCAGCAGTTCGCACCAGCCATACAACTGTCACCCATATTCAGAGGGCCTAGTTGGGACCTACCCTGGTTCTTTCCCTGTCCACCTAGACAGAGTTGATGAGCTCCTATTAGCTCAGGTAGACTGTTTCAGTGGGTGAGACCATCATGGTCTTCACCTCTTTGCTCATAGTCTCACTCCTCCCAGTCTTCAGCTGGACTTTGGGAGGTCAGCTCAGTGCCCTGCTGCGGGTCTCTGCCTCTGTTTCCATCAGCTGCTGGATGAAGGTTCTACGATGACATTTAAGATATTGATCTGACTAGAGGGCAAGGCCAATTCGGGCACCCTCTCCTCTATTGTTTAGGGTCTTAGCTAGGGTCATCCTTCTGGATTCCAGGGAATTTCTCTAGTGACAGGTTTCACGCTAGCCCCATAATGGTTGAGCAATCCTTTGAGTGTTCACGTATCATAGAACATATATGACAAATAATGTTAAAAAGGCTCTGCTTTTGAGGGGAATTTTTCTTATTTATTTATATTGCTTTGTAGTTATAGTGTAAGACGTTGCCTATTCTTTGAAGAAATATGGTAGATTTTTAAAATTAGTTATTAGTTTTATAAAACAATTTTCCATAAGATTCCTTTAAATATCAAGGTGCTTTAATGCTCTTAAAATATCTTTATCTCTATGGGGGAGGCCCCACTCATAGCCGAGAATCCACTGGCAGCTGATGATAGTTAGTAGAGAGAGAATTGGTTTCCTTAGGCACTGCAGCCCTGGAAGGTTACCAAGCTTCAGCGTAGGGCCCTATATTCTAATAAGAAATAATAATTTCCTATTAGAGCAAAACTAAAGGACTCAGTAGGTTATAATGTCTTTTAAAGAAAGAGATATGAAGTTGTATGGGGAATAACAAGGAATTTTAGGTTGGAACTGGTGATAAGGGTGAATATGAACTAAATACACTGTAAACATGCATGAAATTAGAAAATGTATTATCTCTAAAGATGACACACAAGTAATAATATGGAAGGAGCTATGTTAAAACAATGTAACTCGGGAGTTCATAGTATCATCTTCAGGCAAGAAACTGATATAAATGGGAAACTTAGTAATTAAAATGAAAATAGAAAACACTGATTTTACTGGAGATAATTATATAAAAACTTTTCAGGCTCAAAAGTAATGAGAGTTTTTTGATATTGGGTGCCATTTCAAAAGTTGAAAATGTATGCAGTCATATTTAATGATTCCATTACTGTAAAAAGGTGTCAATATTCTAAAAATAAAATATAGTAAAAGTACATATTAAAATAAGAAAAGACTCATATAGCTGATATGCACAAATATGCTAATAAACATAAAGAACTGACTCCTGTATTTCATAACAGCTCCCATGTAGAATTCAGAAGTCCCTGAATGAGAAGAAACACTTGTAAAGAATCTACAAGTATGGTGCAATAATTTATAAAAAATATTGACAATAGAGGAACTTTTGATACTTTAAATTTTAACAAGTGATAAAATGTGTTGAAAGACAAACAAACAGGACAACTATAACTCTGAAAGCATACAAGCATGGCCACTATGACACTGACTGACTGATAATGGGAAAAATCATGGTTCTGAATGCCAAATCTTCTCTATAAGAATGATGGCAAGTAGTGGCTGTCATGGCATCTTTGAAGGTGCTTCTCTGAATATCAAATTTTTAAAATGAAATAATCACTTTGAAACACATTAAACTGAATGTGATTACGAAAGTAAAATAGTAAGAAATAAAGAACCTTAAGGTAGTTGCAAATCATTATTTTATAAATTTTGTACAAATAATGCAATATTAAATGTACCTGAGCTATGCGTCATACAGAGGAATTTAAGGGAATCACTTTGTGAAGCTAATAGCCATGTAGATTTTCATAAACCAGAGACTTTCAAAATATGCAACATAGTAACAGTGAAGATTAATAGATCTCAGAGTTTTGTCTAAAAATGTGAAGTTTCTACTTATTTTTTACAGTGTTATAACATTTATTCTCAGAAATGGTAACTAAGAATTGTACTGCTACAGGTACAATTTGACCTTTAATGAAATAGACATTTTAGATAATATACTTAGACAAGAATAAAATATAAAATGAAGCCTATAAGAGGCATTCCTTGATAATCCAGAAAAACACATTCTATTTCAAAATTTTCTGATAAATTTATACATAAATCCTAGGCATTTATTTTGATCATATCCACATTTTCCTTGCTTTCCAGCTCTTCCAGGTTAACCTTACCTTCTCTTCTCAAAACCCTCTCCTTCTGTAATTATTGTTTCACCCTTGCATATCAACTGGCTATAAATCCTCAACTATGGGTGAGTCCTTGTGGCCCTTCCTCCTTCTCTGTGGGGAAGTTGACTGGTATGGCCCTGTGCAGAATTTGTACAGGTAGCCATAGCTGTTGTTAGTTCACTGGTACACCATCCATGTGATGTTGAAAAGATGTGAGTTTGCAACAGTTCTCTCCATCCTATGGTCTTATGATCTTTCAGCTCCCTCTTTCTTGCTACCTAAGCCTTGGATATAAGAGTATGTGATTCATTATTGATGTTTTATTTAGGGATGACACTTCATTGCCACTTATCTATTCTTACTTTGTCAAAGTCAAAATTGTGAACTTAATTTAGGATTTATCATTTTTTTGTAATTAATTATCTACTAAGCTACTTTCGGTAAACTAAAAGGACAAGCTCATAAGAAATACCAACTTAAAAGTAAGTTTTGACACATATTTTAATGAATTTCTTAAGTTTATCTGCTGATAGTTATTTTGGAAAGTTCTTAATGCATGTGATAGTCATACTTCTCACATGTTCTGTTAGGATCAAAGAAATGGGGGTTTCACAACTATTATTGAATTATAATTTCTAATGCCTGAGAGGAGAAAATTTCAGTTCAGGAATTTCCTTTGTCAGAATGGCCTATGGGCATTTCTGTGGCCATTTTTCACGTACTAATTGATGTGGAAATCCAAGACCACTGGAAAGGGCATCATCCCTGGTCAGGTGGGAGAACTGGATAAGAAATAAAGCTATGCAATCTAGAAGAAGCAAGACAATAAGCAGTGTTCCTCCATTGTCTCTGCTTCAGTTTTTGCACCCATGATCATCCTGCCTCGATTTCCTGGCTTATTTCTTTCAATGATGGACCATAACCTGGTCAAATAAGTCCTCTCCTTCTCTAAGTTGCTTTTGGTCAGTATTTTCCTACAGCAACAGAGAGGTAAACAGGAATCCATGTTCTCAGAGGTAAAATTCTTAGTTTGCAATTGAATAGTCACTCAACAACCATCCATGGAGATTTCATTCTATTCTAGGTAGTTATCTTTTCTATATGCCACTCTTAATGGAAAGTGTAGAAGTAGAAAAATTACTTCTATGCTCCAAGGAGTAAATGAATCAACAAAGCAGATTTAAAACATCCCCACGGGATTTTCTGCGCTTCTGCTTGCAACTGGATAGCTTCTTAAAGACCTTTCTGTGTTAGCTTATTGGTCCCAATCTCTAATTTCAACTGACAAATACCTTTTTTGTCAATTGGAAGATAAGAAAGTGTGTGTATATGTGAGTGTACATGTGTTTATGTGTGAGTGTACATGTGTGTATTTGTGAGTGTACATGTGTGAGTTTGTGAGTGTACATGTGTGTGTTTTCATATACATCATTTATTTGCTATAAAATATGTGTCAAGGATCACTTAAAATCCAGTGTTTTTTATTTTTACTTTATTAAAAGATGCGTGAACACAAAGCATGAAAGAAACAAATAAATAGACATGAAACACTCAGGAAACAAATTGGGGTGGGTTTGGAAACTAAAATGTTACATATTATTCTCTTTCATGAAACTTGGAAGGTCTAGTGAAAGTCAATGAACCACTTGGTTATGAGGATTTTTATGATGTTTTTTAGGAATTTTGTCTAGGATTACATAACATATGGATGTGAAAAGGTACACAATTTCTGCAAAGTGAGTCAGATGAACATGTAGGGAATTCTTCTGCTCTCTTTATTTTAGCTTCATTTGACCTCCATAGACATTAGTATTAGAGGTAAGAACTTATAGTCTAGAATGACTGTGTGGGTAATTTTTAAGAAAATTTTTCATTGAAGAAAAGAAAAAATGAAATAAACATATAAGCAGTTAGAATGTGGGAAAAGAGGTAGCTATGTGTGTTTTCCTATACATGTGTGTATATTTTCACACACACACACTCTCTCTCTCTCTCTCTCTCTCTCTCTCTCTCTCTCTGGCAGGCAATGGCTGCATGTTTGTTTTCCAGCTGCCCAGACCTGAAATAGCCATACAGAAACTGTATTAGTTAAAATACTGCTTGGCCTATTAGCTTATGCTTATTTCTAGATAGCTCTTATATCTTAAATCAACACATCTCTATTAATCTATGCATTGCCACGTGGTTATGGCCTAAGGGTAAGATTCCATCTGGCATCCAGCGTCTGTCTCCTGTGGTGGTTTCATGGTGTCTCCCTGACTTCACCTATTCTTTCCTCCTCTGTCTGCTTATAATTCCTACCTTGCCCTATTCTGTGCTGTAGTAGGCCCCAAACAGCTTCTTTATTAACCAATGGTATTCACAGCATACAGAGGGGAATCCCACATCACCTACCCTTTACTGTCTAAATAAAAAGGAACATTAACTTTAACGTAATAATTTTACACATAACAAAATAGGTAACAATATGATATCTATTTTATCTTTTATCATAACTAAGGAAAACCATAATTATAACTATCTCTTTTTCAACTCCATCAAAGACTCCAGAAGGATATAAAATTACCTAAGCAAACAAGAAGTGCATTGTAAGAGACTTGCAAAACTCAAGAATTGAAAGAAACATTTTGTTACCTGGACAGTCATCTGAACTTCTTTTGTAACACTGGGTCATCAATCGTTAGCCTACAGGCCCATAGTATTTGGAAGACTTTTTCATGAAGCAGAAAATTCCAAAGGCATTCCCATTTATATTGGTAGTTTGTCAGTCACCTTCTTCTGTGTCCTGCAGAATGTTTGGCAGACTCTCTCATGAAGCAGAAACACTGAAAAACTGTCTCACCTTTAGGCAAGTTCAGAGTCATTTTTATGTGGGTCCTGCATGTCCAGTTCATACAGCATAACATCAAGCTGTCCAGGGAGGAGCAGTTTCATGCCCAAATGGCAAACCAACTCCATAAGGAGCCTCTTTGAAAGGTTCAAAGACTACCTATCCATTTGAAATATATCTCTGTACATCTGGAAAACCTAACTAGCATGACTGCAAACTTGACCATTATAGATGATTATGTATTAACCTGGACTTGATAATTACACATTACATTTTAAATCAACTGTACAAACACACTACCTTAATCAAGAGTAGAAATATACTTACAACAAAATTAACCTCAAATTTGTATCAATATAAGTGAGGTAACCCAGACCCAGAAAGAAAAAAATATCAAATGTACTCATTCATTAGTGGCTTTTAAACATAAAACAAAGAAAAATCAGCCTACAATTCATAATTTTAGAGAACCTAGACAACAATGAGGACCCTAAGAGAGACATACGTGGATCTAAACTACATGGGATGTAGAAAAAGACAAGATATCCTGAGTAAATTTTGAACATGTGAACCATGGGAGAGGGTTAAAGAGGTTGGGAGAGGAAAGCAGGGAAGCAGAGAAAAATGTATAGCTCAATGAAAACTAACATCTAAAACACAAAAACAAATAAATAAAGCATATTAGACAAAAATTGTATCAATAGATCAAGATCCATACCAATGCAAAGTATTCATCTCTATATCATATCTTCTTTCAAATGTAAATGAACATTTATAAATAATCATTTTAGGAATCTAGGTGTAGTTTTCTCCAAACCACTTCCTGCTTTTTGATTGTGAAATGTTTGTTCATGGAGAACTTTTGGGGGATCTTGTTCCATCAAACCATATTAGCCTAGAAAGAACCCACAGGTTCCTATCTTCTGTGGAAACAAAAGCAGAACCTCTTTTCCAAAGCAACATATCCTTAGACCCAAATTTTGAAATGAAGATACCTTTAAAAATATATAGGTTGGTTTAGCTTAGTAGCCTGTACAATGAAATATCTCTCTATACTTAGCTAAATCATAGTCAAAAAATTCAAAGAAAACACAACAATATACATATCCTGTACCCTATAAAGATTTGTAACTTGTATTGGTTTAATAAAACACTTACTGTCTAGTAGCCAGGCAGGAAGTATATGCAAGGCAACAAGAATAGGAGAATTCTGGGAAGAGGTAAGGCTCAGTATCCAGTCATCACCCAGACACGGAGGATGCAAAATGAGAATGTCTCACTAATAAAAAGGTACCAAGGCACGTGGCTAACATAGTCAAGAACTGTGGGTTAATGTAAGACGTAAGAGTTAGTTAATAAGAAGCCTGAGCTAAGAAGTCAACCAGTTTAAAATTAATGTAGGCCTCTGTGTGTTTCTTTGGGACTAAACAGCTGTGCAACCTGGCAGAACAGAAAACTCTGTCAACACACACACACACACACACACACACACACACATGCAATTTGTTCCAGGTTTTGTTCATGTATGGGTTTAATAATGTTGAAACAGTTTCTGAAGAAAAATGTCCAGCCTTTATCAGTGAATAGAAGGTAAGGAAAATGTGATGCTTCATCTTTAGATATGAAATTTTGAAAATGGATACAGACATTCTTATTTAGTAGTTCAATGATTTTTGAACCTAGGACACTGTCTCTCATGACCCATTCAGGGACAAATAAAAATACAAACCTAAGAAATTGATTTTTTTTCTTTCAGTAAATAAGCAAAATCCAAAACAGTAACTCTGGCAATGGGGTTCCACCAGTATGTCTCCCCACAAGGATTTTGCTGGTCTGAATGAACTAGCCAATTGGAGTTTGTTTCCTATTCTCTAGTCCATTGATTTCAGTCTGAACATATTGATCCCAGACATTTTAGATAGTTCCCACACAGCTCAGGTTAAATTAACTTGTGGACAATGTTAGAAAATGCAGAATCACTCTTCTATTATCATGATTGTTATTAAGCTGTGTTTCTAGAAGACCGATCTTTTAATTACATTGTACCTCCCCATTGGAGGCTTTTGGTAATGAGAAGTGCATTGGGTAATGATGAGAAAAATAAAAATGAAAGAAAAAAGTCCTAGTTTTGAACTGAACCTAACACTTCCTGTGCACAGTCCATTATCCTTGGAATCTTAAGGTTTGAACAGAATCTGACATTTCCTGTACACAGTCCTTTGTCCTTGGAATCTTCATCCGATGCTCACCTTCATGACTTCACACTTCTTAGGAAGAACTTATCATAGCAGGGCAAATGTTTATTGTGCTTGTTATGTGATGAGAATTGTGTTTAGTGTGTTCACTACAATATAAATGAAGGTTGCTCTGAAGCCATGTGTATTAACTCTAATGTTGGTCTTTCCTGATGCAAAATATATTTCCTTAAATAGTTTAACATGATGTCATACTTTTTTATCTTTTATATTTTTATGATTTCTGATAGGAGAAAAGAAAGGAAACCAATTAATTTTTTATAATTTTTATTAGAAAATAATAAAGATGAGAAAGAGTTAGAGGAACTTTATCAAGCAAAGTACATGAAAGGGACAGAAGTAAAGCATATCCCTCCTCACGGTGAAGACCTTTTTGTTAAATAGACAATTTTCTGGTGGTAGCAAAGACTCACTTAATTCTCAACATTGTTAAAATGTCTAATTTCTCTTCTTCTGAATCTGTACTGTCATGGTGTGGGAGGGCCTTCTGTTTATGTGTTGCTTTTATTGGTTAATGTATAAAGAATTGCTTTGAGCCTACAGCAGGGATAAACAGAACTAGGTAGAGAAAGTGAGGCTGTGTGCTGAGAGAAAGAGAGCAGAGTCAGAGAGACACCATAGATTCACCGCAGAAGATAGATGTTCTGAAACTTTGCTGGTAGGCCACGACTTCATAGTGATATACAGATTCATGGAGATGGGTTAAATTAAGATGTAAGAGTTAGCCGATAAGAAGCTAGAGTTAGTGGGCCAAGAAGTGATTTAATTAATACAGTTTCTGTGTGATTATTTCAGATCTAAGCTAGCCCACCAGCTGGGAACCAAACAACAGACTTGCTTCACAAATACAGTACAGAGAAGGAATGTCCTGAGGCTTTATGGAAATACTGCTGCTGCTCTACCCCATGAGATAACTCTTAAAGAAAGGGGAGAGGATTGCTCTGAGGAAGCTGCTCTGAGCCTATGACATGGAAGAAAGACAATGGTAGCTAGTTGGAGGGACTACAAGAATAAGTTAAGAAAATTAATTAACTATGTGTGACTAGATCTAAATGTTTAGTCATCTCATCTCAGTACCCCACAAGTGAAAGAGGAAATTTTAGAATTATTTTTTTTTACCCAGGTCAAGTGAATAAGAAAGGTTTTGGATTGTTTAATCTCTAAAGGTTTCATTGTAGAGAACAAATGAAGAGCCCAGACACAGCCAGAACTTAAGCTCCAGATATGTTTCCTTAAGAAGATCCCAAATTCCCACCACCTGAGCCATTCAGCATCTGCCCTTGTCAGAACCAGGGAGAGCGCCTGGCAAAGTTGTGGCCCTAAGGATTATGATTGCCACTGAGGCTTGTGATTTTTCAAATTTCATGTCATGATTTCCCCCATAATCACAGAGTTTCATTGTGGATTTTAAAGCTTTCCTTCTGATCTGCTTGCACACAGTTCCACAGAGGCACTAAGTTATCACTCAAGGCACATTCCTAAGGAAATTTGAATGTCAATTCTAGACTTGATCATTGATTCTTTGCATTGTTCTCTTTGTTTCTGCTTTATTGATGTCAGCCCTCAATTTGATTAATTCATGGAATCTACTCCTCCTACATGAGTTTGCTTCTTTTTGTTCTAGAGCCTTCTGGTGTTCTGTTAATTTGCTAGTGTGGGATTTCTTAGATTTTTTATGTAGGCATTTAGTGCTATGAACTTTACCATTGATTCTTGGGGATTTTTAAGTCCTCACAAAATGTTTTCAGGGTTTAGGTTTGTTTGAATGTGTGAACCTTAAAAATTTTGTGTGTAAAGTGCTACAATGGAAGACAGACCATCACATGCATGTCAGTAAATGCATATTCAGCTACAGCATGGAACACATACCCAGATATTGCTGAACACTGTAAGTACCAAGACTGCAGCCTGAAGTGTGCTTTCTCTACACATCCCTGACTTCTCGCCTTTTTAAAATTTTTCACTTTTTCTAGGGATTGCTTAGGCTATGTAGACATTTTGGTGATCACAGTGGGAAAGACATATCTATCCTAAAACAGGGGAGCAAACTCTTCCTAAAAAATAAAAATGTGTGAACAGAAATTATGAGCAGGGTTTACTCTACACCTCTAAGCCCCTTTCACAAAACCACAAATTTATGAGATCTCCTCTCTATGCAGGGAAGCTACCAAATTTATCTCTCATCCATTCCATTTCAACCTTTCAAGTCTAAGATCCATATTTTCTCAGGCTGGATAAAGGACTAAATAGTAGCTTTGTGTTACACAAGGGAAAGAGAAGAGATGAGATACTTTCCCCCTCTGTTATTTCTCTTTTTAATATTTATTTATTTATTATGTATACAATATTCTGTCTGTGTGTAT
>LOEQ01002377.1:120239-132583 GCA_001685075.1 Bramus lutescens | reverse complement strand
ATGTACAGGCTGTGTGGGAGCCTAGTGTGTGTGGATGCTCATCTTCCTAGACCTTGATGCAGGGGGAGGACCTTGGTTTTCCCACAGGGCAGGGAATCCTGACTGCTCTTTGGACTGGAAAGGGAGGAGGAGGGGGGTGGGGGACGGGAGGAAATTGGGAGGGGCAAGAGTTGGAAAGTTTTTATAATATTAATAATAAATATTTGATGCTAATACCCAATACACCAGGAAAAAGCATACTTTATCTACTTACCCACCCCTTCAATCTTACAGGTACATTCTGCTTTACAGGGGAAGAGCAATTCTATTTTGCACTGTCAAATTTTAGCTAAGAGCCCTCAAACTCATGCAACTATATAACCAGGGCCTATATATCCCAATTCATTGCATTGGTGTTCAACAAGAAAAAGAGTGGGTGTCCAGGGAGCAGAGAAATATGTATGGCTCTATAAAATCAATAAAATAAAATTAAAAAAAAGATAAAGACTGAGTATCTGGAAATTGAAGCTCTCTCTGAAAGGAATAATTTCTCATTAATTTCAAATGAGAGCTTACTGATTCTCACATTAAATACACTGCTGAGTTCTTTCAAACTAAATAAATATGGCTATGACTTCAAAATTTAGGGGGCCAGGAGAGATAATTTGGATAACTCTGCAATCTTGGATCAAGTCATATATATTCTGACCTATAGTTTAAAAGTAAAGAAATCACATTACAAAGAGAGCTAAATCTCTGCTTATGCTTGGTATTATATTTTCTCTCTCTGCTTGTCAAGTGCTACATCAATAGTGAAATTAAAAAGAAGAAAAAATGTTTACCCTTGTGTTCTATAATTAAGCTCTAGAACTGAAAATGTCTATTGAGACAAAATGGCATAAATTATCTTGTGTGTTTCTTTTACCTTTAGTACCTTCAAGCACTTCCCATAATCCCTGTAAAATAAAAATTAAAAAATTCAGGCCACAGGAAAGACTGGTATTAGTAATATCTTCCTTGGTGTACTTTTAAGCCAATATGCCCTCTACAAGAGTTGATTCAATTTCACAAACATTTATTGAGGCTACATGTGTTGGGGGGGCTCCCACAGTTGCTGGGCACATAAAAATGAATCAAGAAGTGTCTGTATCTGTCCCCCAGGAACCCTCTGGCTAGCAGGGAAGGGAAATCCATAAACAGTTAAACATTGGACAGAAATGCTGTGAAAGAAAATTGTATAAAATGTCAGAGAATTGAGGACCAAGAAAAAATTTAGTGTCCTGGAGAGCCAAAGGGCTACAGGAAAATAAAGGGAACAGTTGTAATATGAAGTCTAAAGGACTGGGCTGTTTGCTGCTCCTTGGGAGGGTCTACCTCATAATCAAATGTGGTACACAAAAATTTGAACGAGGGAAGTTTCTTTTGGGGGTGATGGTGGCCAGCTGTCAAATAGCCATTGATCAAATGGGTGGAACAAACACAAGAAAAATTAATTTGGGGCCAGAAGATATTCAAAAGCTTCTTCTATCTGGTATTGGGCAATTTAAAAAAGAGTAATAATGGCTTACTAAATACTGAAAATTAGTTATCACCCTCCCATGCAAGTACCACAAATAAATAACATTCCAATGCCTGAGTATCTAGCACCACCAGTTGTGATGCCTTAACACAGGCAGAAAAAAAATGACATTGGGTACTTCAGGGAAGTAATATTTTATTTATCCAGAATCTATTACATTTGTGTGGTGTGAAAGGACACATTTGACAGGTTAATTAATTTCCTTTCTTTAAGGTAAATACTTTTATGCTTCAAGGTAGACAGCACTGAAGCCTATCAACCCTCATGACATTTGGACAGAGATTCCCTTTCTCCCCTGAATGACACTGCTTACAGAAATTCATGTTTGGGATGATAGATTGTACTCTGGTAGCAAGAGCACCAGTTCCCATTGTAAATGCCCTCACATGTTTGTGGAGATTTTCTGTAAACACGTTTATTATTTTAGGTCTTATAAAGCCTGGGTCTCAATGGAAGCATCCATAGCCAGATATCAAAGATAGGACCACTAGCGTGGTCAAAAGGAGTCTTGTAAAATATGTATTTTTATTCTGCACGACTGTCAGCCTTGTTTTCTTAACCCACAATGGTTTTTGAAAACTGAGATTTGGAATTGCTACTTAACTTGACTTTTCTGACACAGTCCCCTCTCTCTGTCTACTCCAGTTTTTAGCTGGATATGCAATGCAAACTGGAAGAGCTTTTCAATATGCAGAGTGTCATTTGGGACATGAGTTTCTGTTAACAGTGTGTAATTGTATTTATATTTATAAACTCTAATGTCTAGAGGAATGGTATAATGAGTGGAATGGCTTTTAAGTAAGTTTGCTCTTTCAAAATGAGCCATTATAAAAGGGTGAGTCATCTCTGAGACTGGTTGCAGCCAGAGAAGACATAAAATAATGCTTTTTTAAAGTCAAGTAATGGAAGGCCATAAAATGAGCAAAGGGCTTGAGGGATGCCTGGCTCAGGAGTTAGGAGCTTTCTAGTTTATCAGAGGATCCTAGATGTTTCCCAGCACTCAACGGATTAACTTAGAACCTTCTGTAACTTTAAGTCCAGGAGAAGAGCTGACAACTTTGACTTCACTGTCACCTGTACTTACAATGCATACGCACGCACGCACACACTCACACACACACACACACACACACACACAACTGAAAATGAAATAAATCTTTTAAAACTAAGTAAAAAGAGAAAAATAACATCCCAAATGGATATTTTGATCTGGCTATCAGAAGAGGAAACCTACCAGGATTAAGCAGGAAATGTCTTTGGGTGAGAGAGCACATTAGTCGTTATGTTTCTCGCGTGATTACAGAGAACATTTCTATGTTTGCAGCGGTTAATTTGAACTGGTGACTGCTAATGCTGAAATTGTTTTTTAAAATACAAAGCTGAGTGCTAAGCATGATTATTATCTGGATTTTCTTTTCCAGCTTACACATTAAGCAACTGTTTTTTGTGGGTTTTCAAGAATGACATTTAAGTTTATGCAATAAACTTTTGTCAAGTTGACTCCAGTTTGTAGCTCTCAGTAAAAAAAAATATTTTAGTAGTATTTCTATGTTAATAAATAGTTTCACTTTTAGCATAAAATATCTGAACTCCAAATTTGTATTGCCTCTAAATCTTATGTGAGTGGTGCAGTATCTTGTCCTTCTCTTTCTGTTCTTTGGCTAACTAAAGGAGTTGATATTTGTTGTCTCATGGAAGCAGTAAACGACTCACGGTGCAAAAATTATGCTGCAGTAGACTTGTGAAAAGAAGGTTAAGAATTTCTCCTTAAGTAAACAGTGAGAGTATGAATGTTTATTAGAAAATTGAGCTGGAGAATTTTGATAGGCTAGTTGAATGGTTGGTTGGTTGAAATCCTAACCGAGATGCCAGATATCTCAAGTAATTGCAAAGAAGATGAAGCAGATAAATGACATGACATATTATTTTATCAGGAGTCCAGTGACAGCCTGAACAATAAATATTAAAACACCAATGTTTTATTTGCAAACTTAGTTGAGGTAAAAGGAATTCCCCCAGGAAAACTTGCCCTTGTGTCTGCAATAAAGCAGGCAGTGACATCCACAACTTTAATACCAGATAGCTGCCCCTCTGTGTCGCCAAGGCTTTATGCGTGGTTGAGATGGAAAATGAGGCTTGAGTTGTGACGTTGAGAATACTTCCTACAAAACCTCTGGAGCATCCTCCTTTTCCTTATCTCTATAGCATCATCAGTTGCCCAATTGCCCGGTGTGCTCCGTAATGCTGTGATGAAACTCATCTCAGGGTCAAGTAGTGTTTCTGGTAGCTGCTAAATAGTCCGTAAGTCCACTCCATCACTGTACTTTCTTCACTTATCTATTTATTTATATTTATCAATATTTATGTTGATTGCAAACCAACCATGGCATTAGGTAGTAGACATTCAACAATGTCCACTCTCAGCTCCTGCACTTAATAGTACAAAACTATACATCTCTCTTACTTTAAAAATTGTAAATGAAGACAAGAAGAGTGGAAAATTTCATAATATTAGTGAGAAAGGAATTGACTTTCTGAGAGCTAAATAAGGCAATGCCCTAATTGGTCTCAGTTTTTCTCACTCATACAGTCTTCAGAGCATGACTGTGGTGCAAACCCATGAAGAATGCAGCCTGGAGTTCTATGGGCGCTCACCGTCTCAGAGGAAATTGTTCAGTTAAGACTGCATGAAGCTCCTCTGGGTCTTGTTTAAGCTTAGCTCTACCACAAGGTCTGGCCAATTCCAGTCTACTTTAAAGACCCTAATTCTTCAGACCTTTTCACATGCTGTATCTTCCAATGTGCCTTTTCTTATATCTTTCTGTAGACTCCTTTTGACTCCCGCCTGTCCTCTGATCCTGGACTCCCCAACGCCTGTCAGCCTTAGTTCAATCAACTGTATTTAATGGATCTCACATGTCCATTCGGCATTTATCTCACAAGCTAAAAACAATGTCCCCGAAGGTGGTTGAGCTGGGAGGCTAATGGAGTTAGTTGTGTGTTTCTTATTCATTTATCTTCTTTTTTTTTTCTCTTTTAATGTGATTGTTCATAGATATCGGTGAAGAAAGTATCCTCTCAACAAAGCCTAGTGTCTATCAGACACACCATCCTGACACCTCCTTTGTTCTTGGAAGTTTTGCTATTTCCCCTTGCTCTGACACATTTCCTTAGTTAAGTTGGTTTGAGAATTGAATGATTCATGTTTAGGAGAAAAAGAAAACACCCTTTAAGTTGTCTTAAGGCTGCAAATAATTGAATAAATGAAGAAACGGATGTAAATAAAAATCATTTCCAGAATTCAAGACAATACCTGGAACACAGCAGACCCTTAGTACAGATATTCAACAGAAATACACAGATTAATAAAAATTCAGAATACATTTCAGTATCCTATATTATTTTTACTTTTGTTAAAAAATAGATCTTTGAAAGGAATATTTTGGAGGAAAGTGTATATTTGTTATACCTGACAGTATTTGTTAATAGTGCTTTTTTAGATTAGCTATAATTTTCATGTTTAACATCTTATGCTATCTATTAACTGCTGACAAGCATATTCAATTTAGTGAGCTCAAATGGAAATTAAATAATAAATCTAGAATGCCTTCGATATATTAGGACATTGATGCAGTCTTATTCTGGGCTCAGAAATCATTAGCATAAGCAATGTAAGAATCCCCAAACTCTTTCCCCAACAGGAAAAAACAGTAAACAGGAAACTATACAGACAAAAGACAGCTTACGCTAATGCCTGTATTGACAGTGTAGTAGGAAGGAGCCTTACTTGAAAATTTTCACTAACCCTTTTCTGCTATTTTATTGAAAATAGTATTTTTTATCAAATAATATATCTCATGATGGTTTCCCCCACATCTAATGCTCCCAGTTCCTGCCCATTTATGTCTCTCATTAGAAAACAACAACAGAAAGACTTGTGAGGGATAAGAAAACTAAACAAAATCAAATATAACATACTATAAAGCAAAAGAGATACATCAGAATAGAACACTAAAGAAACAAATAGAGGGAAAAAGTCCAAGAAAAGGTATTTGAAACAGGCACAGAAGCAGAGACTCTCTATTTTCTACACTCAGGAATTCCATAGAAATGCTGAATTGGAAGTCATCATATATTAGCAAAGAACCTGCAGGACAAAAGAGAGAAAAATTAATATAAGTACAATATGATTAAAAAATATGAAAATAAGAAAAGCCTTCACACTACGGGCCATCTACAGCTGGCCATTCAGTCTCCCCCTAAGAGTTATTTGTTTCCCCAATGAGATTCCCTTACAAAAATATATTTTTCAATTGCAAGTGATTATCAATTAAACATAGGTTTTTGGGTTAGGGATAGGGGCATGTTTTCATGTCTGCTTTTGGCTGTAGGAGCCCATCTAGTGTAGACGTGTGCAGGCCAGGAGCATACTGCCTCAGTCTCTGTAAGTTAAGACTTGCTTTGACTTCCTTGATTTACAGGGCCTTGTATTCTTGGTGTCCTGAATTCCCTTTGTTTTTCATACTCTATTTCCCCTCCCTGGGGTTCTTTGAGCCCTGAGGGCAGGGACTTCTTTGCAATATCTCATTTAAGGTTGAGTGTTCTAAGGTCTCTCACTCTTGCATAATGTCTGGCTGTGGGTCTCTATTTGTGCCCATCTTCAGTAGAAAGTTTCTGTGGTGATCGCTGAGCAAGGGATTGAACCATGAATATATCAGAATATCAGTAGAAGTTATTTCATTGCTTATTTATGTATTTACTTACCTACTTGCTTCTATTTATTTACTTACTTATTTTGAGAGAATTATATTAGATTTTACACTAGGTTCCTGGGATATCTAGCCTCAGGTTCTTGGTTACTCAAGCAATATTGGGTATGGGTTCCATCTCATAGAGTAAACCTTAAGTCAAATCATATATTTATTGATTATCCTCACAAGTTTTATGCCACCAGCGCCCATATCTTGCAGATGGTACACCATTTTAGATCAGAGGGTTTGAGATGCCATCGTGTCTATGATTCCCTTTTGATATCTTGCAGAGTACCTTCCTGCATCAAATACACTAGTAAATGGGTTATGGAGGCTCTATGTAGGCACCAGCTTGACTTATCCATGTTCCATGAGTTTTGCAGCTGTTGCCTTCAGCAATGGGGTATTGCCATCAGGTTGTGAAGAGCAACCTATCTATGGTTTTAACAACAGTCTGGATTCTTCAGGAATTCCCATGGTACATTTTGGACCAATATCTCAATTCGACATAACCTAATTTCCAATATTGGAAACTTCATTTTGTGACAAGAGATATCCAGTTGAGGATCTGTCTCCCTCATTATTTGGTGATTTTTCATAGATTGCCTTCATATATCTATATATTTATGAAGCTTCTACTGTATTAGGTTTTCATGCTAGTGCTCTAGTTTAGCTGTCTCTCCCTATATTACTCCTTCATCCCCCTTTTCCCTGACCTCACAACTTGGTTGCCAAGTTCCAGTCCCCCAATCCATCCATAGCTCTCTATTCTATATCCCTTTACTAATGAGATTTATCTGTCATCACCAGTCCCTTACTTTATATCTAACTTCTGTCAATTGTAACTTAACAGTGAATATCAACATATAAATGAGGGCATATAATATTTTTCTTTCTGCATGTGGGATACCTCGCTTATGTCTTTTTTTATAGTTTTAGCCATTTACCTGTAAATTTTATGATTTCATTTTTAACAACTGAGTCTTATTTCATTGTGTAAATGCACCACATTTTCTTTATTATTCAGTTGGGGAACATCTTGGTTGTTTCCTTTTTCTGACTATTATTAATAGAGTAGAAATGAATATGGTTAAACAAATATCCTTGTGGTAGGGTGAAACATCCTTTGGGTATATGTCCAAGGGTGGTATAGCTGGATCTTGAAATAGATTCCCAACTTTCTGAGGAACTGCCAAATTGATTTTCATAGTGTCTATACAAGTTTAAACTCCCACCAAGTGTTCCCTTTATTTCACATTCCTGTAAGCCATACTCATTCTGATGGGTGTATAATGAAATCTCAAAGTAACTTTGATGTACATTTACTTGGTGTCTAAGCATGTTGAACATTTCTTTAAGTGTTTCACAGAAGTTAGAATTTCCTCTTTTGAGACCTCTCTGTTTAGAAATGTAAACAAAGAATATAATTTCATTCCCAGCCACCCAGACCAAAATAATAACACAGAAACTATATTAATTATAACACTGTTTGACCAATACTTTTGGCATATTCCTAGCTAGCTCTTAAATCTTAAATTAACCCATTTCTCTTAATCTGTGTGTCACCACTAGGCTGTGATCTACCAATAAGGTTCCAGGGTCTGTCTCCTTTGGTAGCTACATGGCATCTCCTTGACTCTGCCTACTCTCTATATATATACCTGTTCAGATTTCCTTCCTGGCTTTACTCTGCTAAACCATTGGATGGGACAGCTTTTATTAGCCAATAAAAGCAACATATACAGAAAACATCACACACCATCTCCCCTTCTCTGTCTAAAATGAAAAGGAAGGTTTTAAGTTTAACATAGTAAAATTACATATACAAAACAGTTATCAAGCAAAAATCGTAGTTACAATATTGAGCTCATTTACATTTGACAAATTAAAGAAAATAATATCCTATCATTGTGAATCTAAAGTTTTGTATCTAATTTATTTTTTATCATAACTAAGGAAAGCTAACCATCAGTCTTCAATTCAAAGACCCCAGAAGGATATAAAATTAACCTAAGTAAACTGGAAGCTGTAAGCAACTTCCAAAACTCTAGAATTGACAGAGACATCCCACTGCCTGGACAATCACCCAAAGTTCTTCTGTAATGGTGGGGCATCCATCTTCAGCCTACAGGCCCGTAGTATCCAGCAGACTTTTCCATGAAGCAGGAAATTTGAAAGACTGTTTGGCCTATATTGGCAGTTTGTCAGTCTCTTTTTTCTTTGTCCTGCAGAATATCTGGAAGACTCTTTCATAAAGCAGGAACCCTGAAGGACCATCTCATCTTCTTTAGGCAAGTTTAGCAGTCATTTTTTCTGGGTCCTGAATATTCAGTGTATATAGCATACCATTTATTAGTCCAGACAAGATCAGTTTCTTACCCATATGATTAGTCTCATCACAATAAAGGCAAATTTCATAACAAGCAGACGTGTCTCACTGTCAAGAAAAGTCTAAGTTCTTAAAACATTTTAAATGCCATATTCTGTTGGTCTTTGGGGTGTAGAAGATTATCTCTCTGACTGAAATATATCTCTGTATATTCAGAAAACCTAAAAAAATATAATTAAGTTTGGTTATTATAGAGGACTATTAATCTACATTTTAACTACACATTATATTTTTAAATATACTGTATAAACATAATATCTTAAACAAGATATATATACAATAAAATTAACCTTAAATTTGTATCAATAAAACAAAATCTATGCCAATGCAAAATATTCATTTCTATATCATATCCTGTTTAAATGAAAGCAAACATTTATAAATAGTCATTTTAGGCATTTGGGAATGGTTTTCTCCAAGCTGCTTCCTGCTGTTTTTCGGGTGAAGTATTTTTAGGGTTCAAGGAGATTATTCAGGGAATCTTGATCCATTAAAACACATTAGCCTGAAAGGAATCCAAGGTTCTCATCTTCTGTGGAAACAAAAGCAGAACCTCTTTTCCAAAGTAGCATATCCTTAGAATAAAATATTGAAGGCCAGATACCTTTAAAATATATGTTGTTTTAGCTTAGCAGCCCCCAGAAAAAGTCTCTCTGCAGTCGAAAAATTCAAAGAAAACAAAATAATATGCATAATCTAGACTCTCTGTATACATTTCATCTTTATGTGGCTTATTTTTAAACTCTATTACTTTCTAATATTTATTTTATTATCTTTATTCCTTTAATTTATGACTGTCTGTATTCTTATATATACTCATTTTCCTCTCTCTTCCAAGCCTAAGTTTACTTTTTAAAAACACTGTGATCCATTTAGAGATTTGTTTTGTCTGTCTGTCTTTATTGCATACCTGTAATCAATTTTTGATCAGGAGTGCCTTTTTATTTTCTAAATGCTAAGCAGGCATGGCTAAGATCAGCTCCGCAGCCCTGCCTGTTGACTCCTCCCCGTTCAACATGGCAGAAGTATATTCACAGCCTCTGCAAGCCATGCTCACCGAACCAGTTTCAGGAATGCAGCATCTTGTAGCATTCTACTCATAAACCCCATTTAAGTATAAGACCTCCCCAAAGAGTCAGAGCTATTTGTGATACCAGCATGAACCAGGAAACCCTCTCTCAAAAAAATCACACTGTTTTTGATGCTAATGCTGAGTCAGGAAGCCTTCTCTTAAAGGAGCTGTGGCTCTGCTCACCACAAGCAAACAGACCCTATTTGGAAAAAAAAAATGCAGCTACCAAGAAGCTGTGACTGGCTTTCATTTTTGTGGGTCTAGAATCCCTCTTTTTTTTCTTAAATTTTTTTTTATGTCTTATGTGGATACATACCCCAGACAGTGGTCACCATTTTGTAAAGAGTGACTGTACTTTTGTTCCTGGCTGCCCAAACCTGAATAATCACAGAGAAAGTATATTAATTACATCATTACTTGGAGAATAGCTTACACATATTCCTAGCTAACACTTACATCTTAAATCAACCTATTTCTATTAATCTGTGTATTACCCTGAGGCTGTGCCCTACAAGTAAGGTGTTGTTGACTGTCTTCTTTGGCAGCTACAAGGTGTCTCTTTGACTCTGCCTATCTCTCTATTTCTATTCAGAATTCTTGCCTGGCTTTACTCTGCTAAGCCATTTGTCAAAAAAGCTTTATTATTTAGCCAATAAAAGTATCATATGTACAGAAAGACATCATATATCATAGAAATGTACCACATTTTTAAATTGAGTTATTTCTTTTTATGACACCTAGTTTTTTGAGATCTTTACATATTTTGAATATTAGCCCTCTATCAGATGTGGAGTTGCAAAAATCTTTCCCATTCAGTAGGCTGTCATTTTGTCCTATTGACAGTATTCTTTGCCTTACAGAAAATTTTTAGTTTCATGTGGTCCCATTTACTAATTGTTTATCTTAATGCCTGTACTAAGAGTGCTCCTTACAGAAAGCCTTTTCCTGTACCAATGAGTTCAAGTCCTTTATTCTCAACTTTCTCTTCTGTCAGGTCCAGTGTATGTGGTTTTATGCTGAGGTCTTGTATCCCTCTGGTGTTGAGTTTTTGCAGGGTGGTATCAGTCTGTTTGCTTTCTTTTACTTGCAGAAATCCAGTTTGAGGAAGACCAGTGTGACCAACACCATTTGTTGAAGATGTTGTCTTTTTTCAGTTTGTATTTCTGGCTTCTTTATCAAAATCAAATTTTCATAGGTGTGTGTGTGTTATGTATGCATTTTCAATTTGATACCATTGTTCTTTAATTGTTCAGGACTATTTTTAGCTATCTTTTATTTTTGTATTCACATGTGAAGCCAAAATTTTTCCTCCCAAGTTCTGTGAAGAATTATGTAGGGATTTTGATAGGGGTTGCAATGCCTCTGCAAATTGCTTCTGTTTGACTGGCCATTCTTACTATGTGAATCCTACAAATCATTGATCATTAGAGAGCTTTCCATATTCTCATATCTCCTTCAATTTCTTTCTTTGATGTCCTAAAGGTTTTATTATATAAGTTTTCACTTGCTTGGTTAGAGCTTTTCCAAGGTTTTATTATTATTATTATTTAAAGCTATTGTGAAAGGTGTTTCTATGACTTCTCAGTACATTTGTCATCTGTTTGTAGGAAGGGTACTGGTTATGGTTAGTTAATTCTGTACCTAGCTACTTTGATAAAAGTGTTTATTATCTATAGGATGTTCTCAGTGTAATTTTTGAGGTCACTTATATATACTATAATATTATCACCAAATAAAGATATTTTGATCTCTTCCTTTCCAATTTGTATGGCCTAGATGTGCTTCAGTTGTTTCATTACTCTAGCTAAGACTTCAAGTATTGCTATATTGAATAGGTTTTGAAAAAGTAGCCAATCTTGTCTTGCTCTTAATTTTAGAGGAATTGTTTTGAGCTTCTCTTCATTTAAGTTGAAGTTGTTCATGGTTTTTTTAGAAAATTCACTTATTATGTTGGGACATGTCCCTAGTATCCCTAATGTCTGCAGGTTATTTATCATGAATGGGTGTTGGGTTTTGCAGAAAAAAAACTTTTCAACAACTAATGAAATGATTTTGTGGTTTTTTTTTAACATTCAGTTTATATGGTGGATTAAATTTATTGATTTACATATGTTGAACCATCCCTGCATCTCTGCAATAAAGCCTGCTTGATCATGGTGTATTGATGGGGAAGTTCAGCCAATCACATTTGGCTAGGGCGTGGCCTCCCAGAGCCAGGGAATTTAAACTTGGACATCCAGGTGTGCTCAGCCCTCTTCTTCCCTGTGCGCACTGGACCCTGGTCATGTGAGTTCACCGTTTTCTAATTATTAAACTAAATCTGTCACATTGAGCTGGTCTGTTTAATTCTAACTTACCGGTCGACCAAGTCCATCAATTGGCACCCAACTTGGGGCCTGAACCCACGACCCTGAGATTAAGAGTCTCAGGGGACAATGGCTACAGAAAGACATTGGATAATGGAAAAGTCTGCTGAATTAAATCAGCCAGTTTATTTCAAGGATGTGCTGACCTCATAAGGGAAGCCAGGAGATGTGCTGCGTTGGGGAAGGGGTTTTGCTCTTGTTTCCACAG
>LOEQ01002377.1:95737-119394 GCA_001685075.1 Bramus lutescens | reverse complement strand
AATTCTATATTTGGTGTCTGTTCCTATTGTATATAGTTGCATTGGGTTTGGTTCAATCTTGTTTAGACAAAAGGGGGAGATGATGGGGAAGTTCAGCCAATCACATTAGACTAGGGCGTGGCCTCCTGGAGCCAGGGAAGATAAACTTGGACATCCAGGTGTGTCCGGCCCTCTTCTTCCCTGCGTGCGCTGGACCCTGGTCATGTGAGTTCACCATTTTCCAATTATTAAAGTAAATCTGTTAGATTGAGCTGGTCTGGTTAATTCTAACTTACCGGTCGACCACGCCCATCAGTGTATGATCTTTCTGGCGTGTTTTTGGATTTGATTAGCAAGAATTTTATTGACAATTTTTATATCTATTTCATAAGGGAAATTGGTCTGTGATTCTCTTTCTTTGCTGTGTCTGTGGTTTTTTTTTTGCATCAGGAAAACTGTAGCAAGGTAAAACAAATTGGAAAATGTTCCCTCTGTCTTTCTTTTGTCAAATAATTTGAAGAATATTGTTTTAGAATTCTGTGCTAATACCACCTGACCATGAGCTTATTTTGATTGGTAGATTTTTAATTACTATGTCTATGTTACTGGGGTTTGAATGTATGTTATATTGCCTTTTTATTTTGATTTAATGATGTTAAGTGGTAGATATCAAGAAAGTTATCCATTTGCATTAGGTTTTCTAATTTGGTGGATTGTATGTCTTTAAAATATCCTAAATTTCTTTGTTATCTATTGTTATGTCCCCCATATCCCCCATTTATTTATTTCTTTTTGTTTAGTTTTTTTCTGTTTTGATTTTCAAGATGGGATTTCTCTGTAGCTTTGGAGCCTGTCCTGGAACTAGCTCTTGTAGACCAGGNCCCTGCGTGCGCTGGACCCTGGTCATGTGAGTTCACCATTTTCCAATTATTAAAGTAAATCTGTTAGATTGAGCTGGTCTGGTTAATTCTAACTTACCGGTCGACCACGCCCATCAGTGTATGATCTTTCTGGCGTGTTTTTGGATTTGATTAGCAAGAATTTTATTGACAATTTTTATATCTATTTCATAAGGGAAATTGGTCTGTGATTCTCTTTCTTTGCTGTGTCTGTGGTTTTTTTTTTGCATCAGGAAAACTGTAGCAAGGTAAAACAAATTGGAAAATGTTCCCTCTGTCTTTCTTTTGTCAAATAATTTGAAGAATATTGTTTTAGAATTCTGTGCTAATACCACCTGACCATGAGCTTATTTTGATTGGTAGATTTTTAATTACTATGTCTATGTTACTGGGGTTTGAATGTATGTTATATTGCCTTTTTATTTTGATTTAATGATGTTAAGTGGTAGATATCAAGAAAGTTATCCATTTGCATTAGGTTTTCTAATTTGGTGGATTGTATGTCTTTAAAATATCCTAAATTTCTTTGTTATCTATTGTTATGTCCCCCATATCCCCCATTTATTTATTTCTTTTTGTTTAGTTTTTTTCTGTTTTGATTTTCAAGATGGGATTTCTCTGTAGCTTTGGAGCCTGTCCTGGAACTAGCTCTTGTAGACCAGGCTGGCCTTGAACTCACAGAGATCCACCTGCCTTTGCTTCCCCAATGCCGAGATTAAAGGCATGCGCCACCATTGCCTGGCTCCTTTTTATTTCTGCATCTGTTAATTTGGATACTTTCTCAACACCTTTATTTATTTTGATAGAGAGTTTGTCAAATTATTGATTTTCTCAAAGAACAAAGTCTATATTTTTTGTATTTTTATTTCTTTTATATTTATTACAGCCCCAGATTTGATTATTTCTTGTTGTGTGCTCCTTTTGGTTTCTTCTTTTTGTTCTAGAGCACTTATTCATGCTGTTAAATTGCTAATGTAAGTTATCTCCAAAATGTTTTTTGTCATCTTCATTGTGCTCCATGAATTTGGATATATTGCAAATTCATTTTCATTTAGCTTTGTAAGACATTGATTTTTTAACTTATGTCTTGACCCATTTTTCATTCAGAAGAGAAGTTCTTCAGTTTCTATGAGTTTGTAAACTTCTTACTGTTTTTATTGTTGTTGATATTTAACATTAATCCATGGTTATAAGATAGGATGGATTCTGTTTACATCAGTTTTCTTGCATCTGTTGAAACTCGCTTTTTGTCCAAGTATATCAGTCTTAGAGAAAGGTCTGTAATGTGCTGAGAAGAAAGAATATTCTTTTGTCTTTGAATGAATTTTCCTGTAAATATATGTTAGGTCCATTTGGTTTATATTATCTATTAACTCTGGAATTTATCTGCTTTTTTTGATGACCTGTCTATTGGCAAAAATGAGGTAATGAGGTCTCCTACTAACAGTGTGTGGGGGTCAATAGTGATGTAACATGTTGTAGTGTTTCTTTTATGATCTTGAGTGCTCTTGTGTTTGGTGCATAGATGTTATATAAATCGCAATGTCTTCTTGGCAGATCTTTCCTTTGAAAAGTATGTAGTGACATTCCTTATTTCTTCTGGTTAGTTTTGGCTTTAAGTCTATTTTCTCAGTTATTAAAATGGCTACACCAGCTTGAGTCTTATGTCCATTTGCCTAGAAAGTCTTTTTCCATCTTTTGACCCAAAGGTGTTATCTATCCTTGGTGTTAAGGTATGTTCACTGAATGCAGCAGAAGAATCCTGTTTTTACATCTATTCTATTATTCTGTGTACTTTTATATTGGGAAACTTATTGAGCAAGATCAATGAGCAGTGTTTATTGATTCCTGTTATTTTGCTGTCATATTCTCTCTCTCTTTCTCTCTCTCTTTCTTTGTGTGTGTGTCTATTTGAGTATGTGCATGTGTGTGTATTTCCCTTATTTTGCTTTGTTGGTCTGAGATTATTTTTTGTGTTTTCTTGGATATGGAATATCTCTTTACAATGGAGCCTTCCTTGTAGTACCCTCAGTAGGGTTAGAATTGAAAATAGATATTACTTAAATTTAGTTTTATTATGGAATATGTTATCTCCTCCATCTATTGTGATTAGAGGTTTTGATAGGTATAGTAGTTTGGACTGGCATCTGTGGTCTCTTAAAGTTTGTAGAACATCCATTGAAGCCCTTCTGGATTTTTTCATCTCCATTGAGATGGCAGATGTTATTCTAATAGGTCTGCTTTTATGTGCTATGTGGTCTTTTCTCTTTGTATCTTTTAACCATCATTTGCTGTTGTTGTTCTGTAAACTAAGGGTATTGATTAACATGTACTATGGTGACCTTTTTTCTGGTCCAGTCTATTTGGAGTTCAGTATGTTATTTGTACATGCTTTGGGTTAGAGGAATTTTCTTCTATGAGTTTGTTCAAAATATTTTCTGTGCCTTTGACCTGAGGTTCTTTATCTTTCTTTTCATAGTTTCCTGGATCTCCTGGATGTTTTGTGTCAGGAATCCTTTTAGATTTCCAATTTTCTTTGATGGATGTATTCATTTCTTCTATCTTGTATTAAAGGACTGAGATTCTGTCTTTCATCTCTTGTATTTTCTTGGTAATACTTACTTCCAAATTTCTTATTTTAGTTCCTAAATTTTTCATTTCTAGATTTCCCTCAATTTAGGTTTTCTTTATTAATTCTGTTTCCACTTTGAGAACTTGAATTGTTTTATTAGTTTTCTTCCACTGTTTTTGTTTTCACAGATTTTTTAAAGAAATTTATTTATTTCTTCAGTAATGAACTCTGTAATATTTGTAAAGGGCATATTAAGATCTTTGTCTTATGCTTCAACTATTTTGCAATACTTGGGGTCTGCTGTGGTAGGGTTGCCAGGCACAAGTGAAGATGTATTTCCTTGGCTGTTACTAATTGGTTTTACCCTGGCATCTAGGCATCTGAGTTTGGGAAGATTCTAACTGCTGATATCTTGTCTTTAGGGGGTGGGTGTTTCTTGGTTTCTATTGCATTCTCTGCTTCCTATGATGGTGTTCTAGCTACATATTGATTGGTAGGAAATTCTCCTAGGATTCTGCTAGGTGTGGCTAGGTGTGGCCACTCGAGTTTCATATATATATATACATATATATATGTATATATGTATATATACGTATATATATGTATATATATATATATATTTCTAGGTATTGGGAGCTGACATTTAGGAATGGGAATAGGCTAGGAACAGGATCTGAGGGGGTTCACAGGTCAGAGAATGAAGAGTGCTCCATCAGGATCTGCTTAGTCACCTGGGAATGGGGGCAGAGAGTGAGAAGAGACCAGAACAGGTAGTCTGTTACAGAAATGTGGATGAGACTGAGGGACTGGATTTGGAGAAGAGAAGCAAGTTCTTGAAGCTGGCCTACTTGCTTCACTGGCAGGTGTGGTTGACAGGTTCTCAGGAAATGCCTGTTGGAGCTAGGGGCTTAGATCACAGAATGAACAGGGAGGAAGGCTGGAGGCCAAGATTGGCATGATCCACTAGAGATGGAGGGCAGACAGGAAGGGGAAGCCCAGTCTGTGGTCTACTGCAGAGTTGTGGATAGTATACAGTATTAGGATTTAGAGGTAATTAGGGAAAGGTAAAGATCTGAAGTTAGGTTTCCCTGGCCAGAGGGGCTTGCAGGTTACCAGGGAATGCTTGCTGGAGTTGGGAGCCATAATAAAGCAATATGAGTGGGAGAAAGAAGTCTAGAGAGGAAGATCTCTATTTTCCTTTAGAGATGGGGGCTGGAGAAGGATGAGGAGGCTATAGCTGATGGTCTCCTACAAAACTGAGGATAAGACTCAGAAATGTATTTGGAAGGGAGGAGGGATATCTCTAGTCAGGCCACCTGCTTCCCTGGTCAGCTCCACCCACCTGCTTAATTTTACTTTTAATAAAAGTCAAGGCCCTGCACATAGGCTCCATCACTGTTGGTCTCTCAGTGATAAGTCATAGGACCCAACCATGACAAGCACAATGAATTACTGAGTCTCAGTAGTCTACCCTGGTTCCGAGAAAGACCACAAACTGATACTATCCAGACACCACCTAGGAACAGAGGATCCAAAGGGAATTCCAACCATTGTAAATAGGATCACCTGCCAGCACACACCCACTGCTTTACACCAGGACATCCCTAGACAAATGTCAGCCATTCAGGGGTCCTGAACCTTAGAAATCCCTCATCCCTACTTTTGCTACTACAAAAACCCAACTGTAATGGTCTGCTCTGTCCCTTTAATAGACAAGTCACACCCACTCCCTCCCCTGTCTGCCAAGACAAGCTGATCTTCAGCTTCCAGCCTGAGTCTTTCTTTTCCATCTCTCTCTCTAAGAAGCAGCTTCTGTTTCTCCCTTCTCCCCACTTCTCCCTTTCCCCATCTCTGTCTCTCTGTGTCTCTCTGTCTCTGTCTGTCTGTGTCTGTCTGTCTCTCTCTCTCTCCCTCTCTCTCAGCTCTTCTCTTTTCTCCTCTTCCCCTCCATAACCCACTAAATGAAATACACCTCACTCTTCATGGTATGCCTATTTAAGTCTCTGTCTCTTGCCTGCCTGCGTGGCTCCCTGCCCTGGACCAGCTGCCTTTGGAGACTTGCAGCATGGTCTGATTCTCCTGGTCTCGTGGCATACCCATCCATCTCTCTCTCCTTGTGGGACTGGCTGCCCCGTTGAGGTCTCTCACCCAACACGTGGCTCCCTGCCTGGGAGTCGCTGCCCCTTGTGGCCCACTGCAGCCACTTGGGGAACTGCACCANTGCACCATCCCTGCCTGGGACTGGCTGCTCTTATGACCCATTGCCCACTGCCACCACTTAAGGAGTTGCAACACTTTTACTTAAACCATAACACCAACCCCAACTGAGCTTGGTGCTCTCTGATTCCTCCAATACTCTCTGATCATTCCAATAGACAGGGAGTCCGAGTTTGCAAACTTGTATAGAATAAAGGCTCTTAGCTTTTACATATGGGACATGGTCTTCTTGTTGGTTTTGGGGGACTTTGTGGATCTGGGCATAACAAAGGCATCAGAATATAGGGCCCAGGTAGCTTGGTACAAGCGTGACAAGACAGGTGTAGTGGCATTTCATTTGTATTTTAAAAATAAAGCTTTCCTGAAGATCTGAGAGTAAAATAGACACATCAGTTAGCCTTATAGACGAGGCAGTGGTAATACACACTTTTAATCCCCGTAGCCATACTAATTGTCATAGAAACCAGGTGGTACATGACTTTAACCTCAGTGATGTATGTCTTTTATCCTAGGCCTAGAAACGATTATAAAATGGGAGAAGAGAACTCTCAGACTCATTCTCATTTGGAGGTTTCCTGGAGGTAGGATCACCATTTTGGATTGAGGTACAGGTAAGAGCCAGTAGCTGGCTATTTTGCTTTTCTGATTTTTAGGTTGAACTCCATTTTCTCTCTGTGTTTTTATTAATCATGATTCAGACAGGCTTTATAGAGACGAAGCAGAAAGTAGGCCTGACTCTCAGTTTACTCTAAGGCAACATAGAAGACCACAAAATGGGACACCCAGGCACCATCCAGAAACAAACCAATCAGCATCCAAAGGAAATACCCGACATTGCAACAATTATAGATAGGCTCACCTGATGTCCCCTAGCCCAGCACATACCCATCCCCCTTTCACCAGAGCACCCCTAGACAAATGTCAGCCAATCAGGAGTCCTGAACCTTAGAAATCCCTCATACCACCCTCTGCTATTATGAAATCCCACCCCCAATTGAGTTTGAGGCTCTGTGATAGTGCCAAAGCTTTTGACACGCAGAGAGTCTGAGTACGAACTTGACTAAGAATAAAGACTTATTGCTTTTATATATGCGACCCAGTGCCCTTGTTGGTTTTTAGAGGACTTTGCCATCTGGGCATAATAAGAGTCCAAACAAGTGCCAGAAATTGCAACAATATGTTCAAGAGAGAATTTCATATAGACATTCTGTACAAAAGAGAATTAACTATGTACAAAATTATTCAGTAGGTAACCTATGAGAGAAATAACATTCTAAAATAAGCAAGAAAATGTATAAGTTATTTGTGATCAGCCAGCAAGGCTTCATCATTAGGGAAAAAGTTGGAGAGTGACACTTAACTTAGAAAATTAGAGAAGGGAACTCACAGTACTGGAGCCTAGATCTCTTGATGTGTACTTGGTGCACTGGAGGAACTGATAACAGCTGGGATTAAAGGAGCACTGCTGGCATCACAGTGATAGGCAGGCTGGAGGTGGGCAGGAAGGACCCCTCTTTTCCCTCCCTCATCCTTGAAGGCTCTCTCTATAACCCACTTTTGGCTGTGTCAAATAGAATGCCAGATACCAAAACAAAACAAAACAAAACAAAAAGCCTGTTGTTTGGAGACCCAAAGCATTAGGGGAGGTTTTCTTTGTTTGCTTCTTTTTTGTTTTTGTTTGTTTGCTTGTTTTTTTGGTTTTTTGTTTGTTTCTGTTTTGGTTTTGTTTAAAAATGAAAGATAGTAGTCTAATAGTTATCATACAGTCTTTGGGGATATTTGGTGAAAACCAGATGGGTTCTAGAATGGATATTTGTCAGTGCTACCTAGAGTGCCTGTGTGAGTAGACATTGGCTGCCCAGTGGTTACCCCCTCCACCATATTAGGTCACCATCCTTTTATAGGGTTGGAAAGGAGATACACACCTGTAGAAAGAAAAATAGTTAAAACATGACACCAACAAAATCAGCTAATGTGAGGATAATTGACAAAAGGAAAGGGAAGCATGACATTTAAGCCCCATCTTGCTAGAATCACTTGGTAAATCACTGTGATTTTTTCCACCTTTGTGTATTTCTTTTACTCACAAAAGTCAGAAGTCACCCATCCAAGAAGCAAATCAATAACTGTCTTGCAAGACAACTTAACTTCAAGTACTTCTAATGCTTCCACAAGCCCCATAAGCTAGTTAAAACTGCAGGTACTCAGAAAGACAAATACAACAGCCCTACTGTTACTGAGACCCAAAGGAAATATAACAGACCTCAAGGTATCAGGCAATTGGTAGCCCAAGGATGCTTAGAAACCTGAAGGAAGAAACTATTTGAACAAATCAATCCACCTTAGGTTTCCAGGCTCATTTTATACCATTTCCCAAAGTCTGCTATAAATGACCACATTGGATTACAAAATCATTTTAAGTTTCATGTCTGTGTAGTTTCTCATGTCCAGAGGCAACTCTTTCCCTTTGAGCCTCTTGCTTGGTGATATTTGTTTGAACCTTCATCAAGCAGCTGTTACATGAAGCTCAGCTCTGTTTCCTTCCACTTCTTTCTTTGTTTTTTTTTTTAACAAGATCCATACAGTGCATATTTCTTTTTTATTATCTTAATATTGAGACTATAATTTAATCAAAATACTTTTCCCTTCACTTTTCTCCTTCTAAATCCTCCCATACACCCCTCACCATTCTCCTCCAAATTCATGAGCTTGCTTTTCACTAATTATGACAGTACATATATATCTATATATATATATATCATATGCATATGTATATAATATATGTGTGCATATATGCTTATGTATATAATATGTATATGTTTGTATGCATATTCCTAAATATATTCTGTTCAATTCATATACTTTTATTGCATATAGTTTTCAGGGCTGGCCTTTTGGAATGGGTGTTTTCTTTTGCTTTTAATTTTATTCATTTTCAAGTATGTGTCTGAGTGCATGTGAGTGCAGTGTCAACAGAGGCCATAAGAGGGTGTCAGAACCTCTGGAGCTACAGTTTCAGGTAGCATGGTTGTGAGCTACCATGCAGGTGCTAAGAATTAAACATAGGACCTCTGTGAGAACATCCAGTTATTTCAACCACCAAGCCAATATTATTTGTTTCCTTATTACTTATCCATTTTTTTGAGATAGTCTCAGTCTTGCTCACACTGGTGTCAAATTTGATCTGAGACCATCAGATTGCTGTTGGAGGAGGGCCCGCATGTTCATCCTGGCCTCCTGGCTATCTTAGCCCCCAAATAACCACACAGAAACTCTATTAATTAAATCACTGCTTGGCCCATTAGCTCTAGCTTCTTATTGGCTAACTCTTATATTAATTAAACCCATTTCTAGTAATCTGTGTATAGCCACGTGACAGTGGCTTACCGGCTAAAGTTTTATCATGTCTGTATCCGGCAGCTCCATGGCATGTAATTGAATCTGCCTCCTTTCTCCCAGCATGCCATTTAGTTTATTTCTCTTTCCCTAGCTCTGTTGCCCTATAGTTCTGCTATAGGCCTGAAGCAGTTCCTTCATTAACCAATGAAAGCAACATATAGACAGAAGGACCTCCTACACCATTTCCCCTTTTTTGTTTAAAAATAAAGGAAGGCTTTAACTTTAACATAGCAAACTACATATAACAAAACAGGTGTTAAGCAAGAACCACAGTTACAATATTTATATCTACTCTATCTTTTATCATAACTAAGAAAAACTATAACTATGAATTCTTCAACTCCATCAAAGACTCCAGAAGGATATAATATTTCCTAAATAAATAGGAAGTGCATTGTGAGCAACTTCCAAAACTCTAGAATTGACAGAGACATCTCAATATCTGGACAGTCACCCAAAGTTCTTCTGTACTGTTGGGGCATTCATCTTTAGCCTATAGGCCCATAATGTCCAGCAGACTTTTCCATGAAGCAGGAAATTTCAAAGATAGTTCCTCCTATATTGGCAGTTTGCTAGTCACCTTCTTCTGTGTCCTGCAGAATGTCTTGTAGACTCTTTCAAGGAAAAGAATCCCCAAAGGACTATCTTAGCTTTAAGCATTTTCAGCAGTCATTCCTCTTTGGGTTCTGCAAGCCCAGTTAAGCTGCCTATGCAAGAGCAGTTTCTTACCCAAATGGCTAAGGAGCCTCTTAGGTACCCATCTTCCTCTTGAAATAATTGGTGTTGCCAAGAACAGACATGTCTCATTGTCATTAAAAGTACTAAGTTACTAAAACATTTTAAATGTCATATTCTGAAGTTCTCTGAAAGATTTGAAGAATACCTTTCTAACTGAAATATATTTGTATACATCTAAAAAATCTAACTAACATGACTACAAGCTTGACTATCATAGATGAGTATCTATTAACTTAATTTTTAATTATATATTACATTTCTAAATGAACTGCAAAAGCACAATACCTTAATCAAGATCAGAGATACATATACAAAGTATAACAAAATTGACATTAAAGTTGTATCAATAAACCCAGATCCATACCAATGCAAATTATCTATTTCTATAGCATATCCCCCTTTAAATGTAACCAATTCTAAACAATATTTGGGACTATGGGCGTAGTTCTGTCCATACTGCTTTCTGCTGTTTAGGGGCACTGTTCATCAGGTCTTTATGGTGTATCCTGCATGCTAGGTTTATCAGCACTTGGGTGAATTAATTTTTTGATGGTATTCATGGTAACCTTTCAGGGCAATGTGGTCTACCAAAGCACATTGTTCTGGAAGCAATTCACAGGTTCTCATCTTTTGTGAAAATAAAAGAAAAACCTCTTTTCCAACATATTCTTATACCCAAATATAATATATATGCTGGTTTAGCTTAGCAGCCAATATAATGAAATGGCTCTCTGTAGTTAGCTCATTCACAGTCAAAAAAGTTAAAGATAATACAATAATATACATAATCCAGACTCTGTCTTTATGTTGTTTATTTTTTTATTCCTTTAATCTATGACTATCTGTACTCTGTCTCTTTAAAGACATTTTCTTCAAATGATTTACTTATTTAAACTCTCTTTATTTTTTCTCTTTTAAGCCTACATATATTTATCTAACACTGTGACCCATTTATTTGTCTTTTCTATCTGGATTTGTCTTTATTGCATATCTGTAATTATTTACTGTCCAGGAACACTTTTTAAAATGCTAAGTGCTCCTTAAAACTTAAGCTGTGCCATTACTATAATATATATGCTTATTGTCTGCTTGCTCAGCAGTCTAAAACTTAAGCTGAATTATTACTATGATATATATGGTACTGCCTACTAGCTTAGCACAGTCCAGCATGGCAGAGCTGCTTGTGTCTCTGAGCTGCACACACCACCCCAGTTCTAGGCCCAAAGCTGGTCCACGTTTCCATTAATCAAATTTCAGCACAGTGCTCACAAACCCCACTCAGATGTTATGTATCTGGATCTCTGGCATGAAAGAGCCAGAGGTTGCATTTGCAGTACAACCCAGAAAGCTGGCATTTCAAAACAGTGAGATGCTTCTCCTGCTAAGGCTAAATCAGGAAAGTCTCTCTTAAAGGAGCTGCAGCACACTGCTAGCAAACAGCAAGAAGCTATGTTAAACTCTGTATTTATTTATTTATTTATTTTGCCTAGAATTTCTTTTCAAGCTCTTTCAGCTTTTACGTGGATTTATTTGGGCATGTGGGTGCCAATCTGTTGGGGGAGAGCTGCTTGTTTGTCCCAGGCCACCCAGAACCGAAATAATCACACAGAAACTATATTAATTAAATCACTGCTTGGCCCATTAGCTCTAGCTTCTTAATGGCTAACCCTTACATCTTAATTTAACCCATTTTTATTAATCTATATATTACCATGAGGACGTGGCTTACCAGTAAAGTTCTCGTATATCTGACTCTGGTGGTTGATCCGCAGCATCTCTCTGCTCCTCGTCTTACCCACATTCCATTTAGTTTCCCCGCCTAGCTCTGTTCCCCTACAGCTCTGCAGAGAACAAGCAGCTTTGCCCCAACAGGTTGCCAAGTGTTAGGATTATGGGCATATATCACCACGGCTGTCTTGGTGTTAGAGGCAATTTAATATAAAGAAAACATATGCTTTGACAATAACAAAATGTGGACTAGGAAATTGCTCAATGGTAGAGTGGTTGTCTAGAATTATAAACAAATCAACAAAAAACAGAATTAATTAAATACATACTCGGCTATAGAATTGTCTTCCATGCTGAAGTGCAAATTTGTCAACTACACATGGCACAAAACATGATTGAATTGTCTTACAACTCTAATACAGAATAAGGTTAAGAGCAAAGTGCTGTAGGACACACACAGTCAATCGCTCAGTAGATGTTAAAATGGGCTTATCAAACAAAGACAGGGAATTAAACTGTATCACCAGCTTTGATTTTGTTCTATGACTATATTTAACAACACGTAAGTTCCAAGTTAGGGCTATACCTGAGCTTTCTATTCAGAAAGCCTCACAGGTACACTTACAGAACACTCTGCAGATATGTGTGTGGTTTGATTTTAATACAATGGCAAGGCCCAAGCTCCCAGACGAGCCACTTCCTACTGGTTTTCTGAAAATCCCATCTTAGCAAATGTCTCTCTCCTAGCATAGTGTGCAGTTTCCTGAGGGGGAAATCCCATCAAGGTTTATCAGGCAGCGTCATTATGTGAATCAGCACATTAAATCCTTTTAACAACAGGGAAAACAAAACCCAATTTAAAAAGAATTCTATAAAATAGAGGCCTGTCAGTTTATTTTTAGTACTGGCTAAAAATGGCAGGTTTGGAAAAGAGGCTCCAGGAGTCAGGTCTATGGAGGTCACTGGGTTCAGTGGTACAAGCAGCTGAAATGGTGCCTTAGTAAGAAGAACAAGACCTCCCTGGGAAAGAGCTGCTCCTTGCTGGAATGTTCTCTTTCTGAGAGTTAGCATTTCTGTTTTAGAAGCTCCTGTCCTGTTGAAAATGTCCATTAATAGCATCTATTTTGCATCTTTGCCAGTTTTTGGCTGTTCCCCTTGCAAAAGGCATGTTACTCATGACATCCACTTGGACATGTGTCTCCAGTGACCTCTCTTCTTTTTCTTCTATATTATATTTTTTCAAGCTTTTGAGTGTTTTGTGTTTTCTATAATATTAGCCTCCAAGCTACAAAACATCACATATGAGTGAGGTACACACCATTCCATAATGCACAAAGCTCTAGAGTCCCTTGGCTTTTGCCTTAGCCTAAATATTTCTATCCTTGTCAAACCCTGGATCTGATTAAACAGCAGTCTTCAACTGATATGGTAACCAGCTTTTCTTGAAGAACTGTGTCCCCTGGGAAAAACGTATTTTCCCCTCCTTAATCTCAGCTACTATATGATCTTGCTTCCCTTTTTAGTCTTCAAAGATGATGTAACTGAGCAGGTTGACTGAGTATGCTTCTCTCTGCTTGTCATTTATTTGGCCAGAGATATTTTTCAGCATCTGTGATTTTGTTTCCCTCCATGGCACCTATGTCTGGCCACATTACAGCCTGTGAACTCTCCCAGTTAGGGATGACACAGCAGATGTTCACATGTGGCCAGGGAAACACAACAGCCAATTGCCCAGGCCTTGCATTGCATGACACTGGGGCTTTGTCACCAAAGGATGTAGGATGTCATTCCTACATCACACTCCCCCTTCTTCATGACTTTACTACACCTTCAGTCGTTCACTCATGCCTTTTCCAGGAGTCCTTTCCTTTATGCATAGAGTTCATATCAATTTTATTACTTTAATTCTGTAAAATAAAGCCGTCAATTTGGAGCCTCTTTTTCCCAGGTGAACTATATTTCTTTCAAATCATCTTCCATTATCCCACCTCCAAAACTTCCATTTAATCTTTGGAAGCTGAATGACTGCCAACATGTCTTTCAAAGTTATCTCCAGTAATTTTATAATCATACTTGTCCCAACATGATTACCAGGTAAACACTTTACTTCTTTCTTTTAATTCTTTCTTGACAAGGTGCAGTCATTTTTCTGATAATTATAAAGTTTCTGTCTCCACTATCTTCCTTCAGCGATGGCTTTTGTTCACCTCCTCCCGCCTCAACTTAATATTTTCTTTATGGAAACTTTGATAATCATTAGTCCTCTCTCTAATTTTTAAACATTACTCATTTTCTTCTCATACACTTGCTTTTTTCTTTCCTGTAGTAGTAATTATTTACTTCGTGACATAAGTAGAAGGTAGACCTGGTTGACAAGGTGTCCACCTCCTGCAGCACATTTTCCACTCTGTCTTCTCCCTTTTACTCTGGTACATCTAGAGTTATCTATGGTCATCACTCTCGGATGAGACTGGGGATTTGACTCAGGAACTTTGTTATCTTTATTGTGCTCAAAAGGGAGATTAGCAGCAGCAGCATGAGCTCACCAGCTCAGGCCTCCAGGGAAACAAAACCCATGTCAGATTATCTCATGGAAGCCACAGAGGCACAGTTGGAATGCTTTGAAAAATGCTGAGGCAGGAAACCCAAGAAGCCTTGAAGGGGAATAGTGTGTCTAGGGGTAGTTGAGCTGCATGGTATTGCTATAACTATCCCCATTGTGGCTTACACATTGACAGTAGCTACTAAGACTGGGAGCAGAAGACCAAGCTGTCTCATCCCTAGGTACATAACCTGAGGGGTTACTGACAGTAAATTACACAGTAACAGATACAGTAAAAGAAGCCACTCCCCCAGATGTTCTTTCTAATCTGCTGTGTGTTTGTGTGTCTGTGTGAGATGTATGTTCATTCATTAGTCTGTGACCACACTTCCCACTCATTGTCTTAACTCCATTTTCATCAGGACAAAATGCTTTTACTCCTACAATATTTGACCCTTCTTCTGGGCAAGTTTCTATGTCTCTGATTTCAAATCTTTTTCCCATACATTTGCTTAATTTATGTTTTTTTCTTCCTAGAATTTTTTCCTCCTTTTGTTTCAGTTTCCAATCAATGAACTTAATGTATTCCATCTTCTCGTAGGCAATACCGTCTAGGTGACTGGAATGGAATTTGAGACCAGCTTGTTATAGTGACACAATACCCATTGTGCCTGTGAGACAGGTTCAGTCACTCACTTTCTCTTTCTTTGATTTTTTTCCCCACTCAACAGCTCGAATGTCAACCTAAAATGTCAGGTAATCTCCTAAGCATTGTTGTTGCAAAGATAAATAAGACAAAGCTTTTGGTTCAAAGTATTCATATTACGGCAGATAGCATAGGTAAAAGCATTGAAAAGGACTTTAAAAATAACAAAATTTAAGCCATAGATTTTGCAAAGGCACATACTTATAATTCCAGAAGTTGAGAGGATGAGGAAGGAGGACCCCAAGTTTAAGGTGAGCCCTAATACTTAGTGAATTCCAGGCCAACTTGTCCTATATACTAAGGACTTGACTATTAACAAAATGATTTTGCTACCAAGAATAACAGAAAAATGTATGCATAAATAAATAAATAAATAAATAAAGGACTTGATGCAATTTTGTGACAAATAGAAAATGAGATTAAAGTAATTAGAGGAAGAATATGAATTCAATGTAGTATCTTACCCCTCAAATATCAGATAATTTACATTTCTTTTATGAAGACATTCACTTGGAGGTTTTAAGCAATTGTTATACACAGTCATGTATCAGACATTTAGAAATGGGTAGAAAGGCATAGGCAGGATATACAGACACTGTCTTGCCCTCTATTTTCTTAATAGTGGTCACATTATCATCATCTCTCATAGGGCACTCTTGGGAATGCTTTGATCTTTCTGGAAGGACAACTATGATGTATGAGGACAATAGCCAGGAATAGATTATGATCATAGAATTAGTATGGCAGTAGCATACCCTTTCATTATTTTCTTTCAACAAGCACAATTTGACTTTCAACCTCTGTTGTAGGTGGTGGATATGTAAATTATCGTGGCCTTAGGCATGAAGTCCATAGAAAGATTGTCAGTGAATTGGGGTAAGAAACATACCAGCTTGAACAGAAAACAAACACATTTCATATAATAAATGTGAATTTTCCATGGAAATGAGAAAAGAAAATTCCTGAGAGAACTTATTTCCTTGTCTATTTATTTCTGCCCTGTAGGAAGATGCTAATGGGAAATATTTTAATAACATTGTAAGCTGTAACAAAGACAGTACTATTTTTGAATGACAATATCATATTTTTGCTAGAGTTCCAAACATAATAAACATCTCACTTTCTTGGCATGTGCATCTTTCTCAAAGCACACTGGCTTTGGTGCTTAATATCCTTGACCACCACATGTGTTCAGCAAATTCCAGATGTGCCTGCTCTCTGCTGAGAACTGGTTCATCTGACATCTGGGAGAACATGGAAATTGGAAGAGACAAAGTTGTTTTGCACAGTAAATGCTTTCCTGGATTTCCACAACTTGCATGACTGTGACAGACTATCCTAGGACAGAAATTCATTTGCACTGAGTCCTTGAAGTGAGGAGGTCATAGGTCAAGATCTGATGTCTTGTGAGAGGCCACTCACTGTTCCTCATGTGCCTGAAAAGCCTCTTTCCTAAGGAGTGAGCATGCTCAGGACCTAATCACCAATCAGTCTTAATCTCCCAATACTGCTTCTTTAGGGTTTAAATTTAGCATGACTTTGGTGAGACAAAACATCCACAATGTAGCACTCGGTAACAGCATTTGGAATTCTGAATCTCTTTGGCAGAAGTTTATATTTCAAGCTTCTGACATATGAACTACAACATATCTCCCCTAAGGTTTGTCTAATGTAGCTTGGCAAAGCACTGTGAGATGAGTTTATTCCAAAGGTGCAAAGGAGTTGCCTGGTGAATGGACACCATCGGGTGAGGTGTGAGTACAGGAGAGGCTGAGGAGCATTCCTAAGACACACTGTGTTCCCAGCCTCTCAACATGGTCATCCACCAAGAAGCTCACTAGCTCTAATTTTACTATTGTATTTTATTTAGCAAACAAAATGATGAAGCTCATGATGACATTTTCAATCATGCATCCCACAATGCTTTGATAACACTCTCCCCCAACTGTCCTTCTCTTCTTTGACCCCAAATAGTTCCTCTTTAGCTTTCATGTTGTATTTAAACACATACACTTGCAAATATCTACATAAATCTTGAATCAATTATGAGGGAAAACATGTCTCTTTCACTTGTCAGTCATATGAAGGAAGCTATGATACTATATCTCTTTCACTTCTTAGTAGCTTCTGCCATGCTCCTTCCATTTTATCTTCTCATTCTTTGAGATTCTATAGGGCCTTATCTTGAATGTGTGAACACATGCACACAGACACAGACATACTCATGTACATTCATGTGCACACACACTCACATGAACACATATGCACATATATGTACAAGCACATTCATGCATATGAACACTCATATTTAATGTGGTGCCTGCTTGTTGGGGTTTCTGTACTGCTCAGTTTCCACAGCCAGTAAATCCCAGTGAAAATCACACAGAGATCTCCATAAGTTATAAACTGATTGACCCATTAGCTCAGGCTTCTTGTTAACTCTTGTAACTTATATTAGCCCATTATTCTAGTATATACTAGGCACATGGCTTGGTACCTTTTTCAGTGGGGTAGGTCACATCTTCCTTCTTCCATGTCTGGGCAGGACTGTGGAGGAATGGGCTTCCCCCATCCCAGAATTTTCTTGTTCTCATTGCCCTGGCTCTACTTCCTGTCTGGTTATCCTGCCTATATTTCCTGCCTGGCTACTGGCCAATCAGGTTTATTTAAAACATAATTGACATAATACAGAATTGTCCCACACCACCCATAGACACACACACATGAATATATGCACACACACTCACACATACATGCTCACACACCCATGAATGAACACACACACACATATATGCATGCACACAAGTGCACATACATGCACATTCACACATATGTACATACATGGGCATTCACATATACACAAACATACATATTGCTGCACCACACAAACACATGTGCATGCACAAAAATGCACTCATATACATGCACACATGCACAGACACAGTCACATCAATGTACATGCACACTCACATATACACATATATACACACATTGAATATTGTAATAAATATTCTTGGTTCTTGATAGCTTGTAAAAGAGTAACATTTAAAAAAATGTTTTTAGAATTTAAAGCTGTTAAGGTGGTTCTTATAAGTGGGGGCATCTTAATATGGAATATACATGGAATCTTGTATTGGTGGTTTCAAAAATGGACCACCTATGCATGACTCCAGAGCTGTATTCAAAAGCAATCTATAAAAGGCCTTGAAATTTCACAGCATGTTATAATCATTATCAAGTTAGTATGTGTGCCACCCAGGGAGAGAAGTAAATACTGATACCCTATTGTAACAAATAAAGGAAATGAGACATGATGGAGGTCGTTTAATCTTCATTTTAACCCATTTCACAAATTAAGAATTTTATTTTAGTTTTCTGTCCCTTATTTCCAGCCATCTTGACTTCCACTGTTCCAAATCACTAGCATCCAAACACAGAAATAAGGTTCATATAAGGTATTCATGGATTTTAATATGCATAGTGATCAATTTTTATTTCAGTATAAAATACATAAACTGTACAGTGCACTGAATGGTTCTGTGCCACGCCTGTACAGCCTGGAACCGAAACTGAGTGAAGGACATCAGGATTGACCATGCATACATCTCTCTAGCTGCTGGTAGAAGAAGCCTTTTATTGAACAGCACTACAGAGGTTTTATACCTAACACAGCCAGGTGGACCAACAGGTGAAGGCCTCATCCCCTGATCCTCAATCAAGGCCAGGGCAATGCATGCTCAGGAAGCAGGGTTGGTAAACAACTTTGACACAGCTCTTAGAAGCTCAAATCAAAAGGGCAAGAAAAGGTCACTAGCAGGGAAGAGCAGCTGGAGGCGAGGACTCCAAACTATCCCAACAGTTCTGATAGTGACAAAACAATTCATCTTCAATGAAAATAACACTTATTTTATGAGATAAGCAAAACCCATGAAGTTAGGCTTTCTGGCATATCAACTTCTAATGTGGCTTCATGTAAACTTCCAAAAAAAAAATCTCTTGCTATAATATTTTCTCATTCTCACAATGATAGCAACCAGAGACTTAGGTTGGCATTGAGCATAACAAGACTGAAGGTAGATTGTTCTTTGACAATGTGTACTTACTAGTGATTACATAACTGTTTCATGTGTGTTACATATGTTCTCCTGTTCATTACTTAGAGCAGGCCTAGTAAGAACAGGGTAGGCATGATTTCCATGTCCATAGTAGGAAAAATAGCTCATAGGTATTCATGATGCTTATTTGAAACATGCAAATGACAACAGCAACAGTAACTTATGCCTTTGGACATAAGACAAGCCTCCAACACAGTACTACCCTACACACCCAGAATGAACTTCTCAACGACCAACAGCTGGGCCATGACTCAACAAACACTGTCTTGTAAACCTTCTCTGTGATTGCATAAGATGGGTAAATGATGTTAGCCTAAAAGCAAAACTTTCACAGACATTGGCCATGTGAAAGGGATTCCTTCTGCACATGACCAACTGAATTTTTTCAATCAGAACCATAACCTTTGGGACAAATTCTGAATGTCACCATTATAGCTTCCCTCTAAAGTTACAAATTTGGTAGAAAAATATTTTTGGCCTTCTAGATGATGGAAATGATAGATAAATTTTTCTTAGAACACTTGCATGGCTTCATATCTAAAATACACTTTTATTTCAATTTTAGAAAAACAGGTCATTTAATTAATATCTGGAGCATGATGTTACCCATTTCTTTATTGCACTCCTTTAAATATACTTTAATCTTCATCTATAATAACTCTCAGTAATATTAGAGGAATTTTTGATAGCATATCTCTAATGTACCTGAACCAGTTTTTCATCAGACTAAATGATTTTCAGTAATAATTGGGACCCACTCTCTTCAAAAGTACTTATTTGGAGAGATTTTTTTAAAAATTGGAGTATGAAACAATTAAGAGCATATCATTTGGTAACTGATGCACTGAAATTATTAAAATGCCTCTTACCTGACATTTCCTGGAGTGTGTTCTATGTATAATTAGGATTATAGACTTCATCTTAGGCATAAAATTTCAGAACCTAATCATATGATAGCATATTTTTTAAATGAAAAAGGAAAGATAATCTTTTAACAATGAAACTCTAGTTTAAAAGAACACCTCAATAAGAAGATTAAGAAATGAGAGCTCAGCAATTGCTGACAAGGCATCCATTCTTGAGTCAAGGAAGCCTCAGATGATGATGTAGACAGTGGTCTCCAAAATCACTGAGTGTGGTCAGAATCCTGCTAAGGATTTTACATGCACTCTTTGATTTTAATGCTCAAACTCTATGAGGATGTATGGCTGCTTCTTTTACACATATGAGAAATACACATTTTATTACTTTGATAGAGCTTCCATAAAAAGTGCCATAGGCTGGGTGATTTAATTAACTGAGAGTTTTGCATCACAGATTTGAAGCTCAGAATCAGAAATCGGAGTGATGGCTAGATGGGAAGGATATGGTCTAGGTGTCTTTCCATAGCTATGTAAAGCCCTCTTCCTTCTAAGTATGTGATCAAGTTTCTCACTTTTATAAGGACATCAGGCATGTTAAATCAGTGTTCTCTCTAAACATTTCCCTGTAACTTAATTATTTCTAGAAAGACATTATCTCCTAAGGGGGGAAAAAAGCCGCATTGTCATATTCTGGATTAAATTAAATAAACCTTTTGAACCTCTACTACATGCTAGGGATTATGAGAGGGAAAAATGACAATGTGATTTCTTGTAGGAGATAAGGATATATTCTTTGAAAAGTCTTTCCTGCTGAAAATGAGGTCCAGACCATCCCAGATAGCTGGAATCTGTCAGTGAACAAGAGCACTGAAAATGACGGAACCAGGACTAACACAGATGTTGTCCAGTCAAGAATTCTTGGTGAAGTAAAAGCAAGAAGCTAAAGAAAACATGTGTTCCACTGACCATGAAGACAATAATCAAAGTTGTGGTGGGACCTTCTGAGACCACAGATGACACAGAGATCAGAAAATCCAAAATATGATGGCCCAAAGATGAAGGGTCATTGTAGCACTGCTTAGAACTTGGCCAATCAGCAGTAGCTGTAAGAGCCAAGTTACAGAAATCTTTTGAGTGGTAAAGCATGCTATGAGGAAGATGGAAAAGACAGCGGGTGTCATGGGTGTTGTTAGGCCACCTGGTAATGTGATCACTGTAGACCATAGGGACATCCTAACTGAGTTTTCATTTTTGTTTTGTATTCGTATCATTATATGCATGTATGCATGTGTTTGTGCACAGGTGTGTGAATGATGTGAGTGCACATGCAAGTGTATATGTGTGTATGAACACGCACAAATGGAGCAATCTAAATTTTTTTAAACAAACATTCCCATTGAGTCCTGGGGCTTCTTGATTAGTCTAGGCTGGCTGAGCAGAAATCTTCAGTGATGTGCCTGTCTCCACCTTCCTGGGAGTTGTTTTAGAAATGACCACACACCACTGCTTGTGAATGAAATTTTAGTTTTCTCCAAGGCCGTCTCAGTCGGATAACAAACCTTTCCTAAGGAGCTTGCATGTGCTACGGTCTATGGCGCACTGAACGTGACTCAATGGCATCTGTGAAGGCTCCTGTCTCATGATGTCAAGGCAGGGCTTCTTCTTTTTTATTAATTCTACTATATTTTTATTTTTACTTTATTTTATTTACATTTTCCGGTTTTACACTACAAGTCCTTTACATATATATTATGACTTCCGATTTTCTGTTTTTATGGGCTTCCTGAGTGTTTGAAAGAGTGGGGTCTCTCTGTCTATTTATGTCCTTTCCCCTGAGCTCTTTTCCTCTGCTCCTTTGTTTTTTCTTATTCAGATGTGTAAGTTCTTATTTTATCTTATTTCACTCTTATCTGTTGGGGATCTGTTTGTTTTCTAGTGAGGGACAGAAATGGGGTGAACCCAAATGTGAGTGGGATTGAGGGGGAGTGGGAAGAGTAGAAAGGTGCAGCACTATAATCAGGATACATTGTGGGGGTAAAAGTGCATTTTCAATAAAAGAAAAAAGAAAACAAAGGAAAAAAGAGGGATAAGAAACTTGGTTTTTAACTAGAAAACAAATAAATGATTCAGTATACCAGGTTAATGGAAGAATGGGTCAGATTTCTGTTTTGGGCATTAAGGAAATACTAGGGCTGTGCCTCAAGAGAAAATTGCACAATTCTTGAGAAATAAGAGAAAGGAAATAAGCAAAATTGAGAATTAAGAAAAGCTTACTTCCAGAAATGTTTAAGGAAAAATATACAACTTTCTAAAATATAAGTGAGACCGGAGCTTGGGGAAAGGGTCAGGTGAATGAATTCTAAGAAGAAAAGAGGACTGAGCACCTGAGTGAAGTCTGGACTCAGAGTCTTTTAGAGCAGGTTCTGGTTCTGCCATGCCCCTGACACAGATAATGGAGTCTGTAGGAGAGCCCCCAGCTAGCAGGCTAATAGTTCCTGATGTCTAAATATATAATTAATGGATAAGAATAATTTGCTTAAACTTTTTCTTTTTTAATTTAGTTATGTCTGAATACTGGCTTTGCTGAGGAAACAGATATAATTCACATTTTCTAACTGTTAAGAATAAATCTTCTAATATTACTGGCTGTGGTTTGGGAAAAATGAAGATTTTAGAAATTGGAAAAAGAAATGAACATAGTTAGCTCTTTGAATACAATTATATGTCCTATATGTGCACAGAGGAAGTGTAAGTTAGGGCATGATGCCAGTGAAGGATGTGCAGAAGTAGCAATGCTTGGAGTTGTATTAAATTGGTAAATTAGATATTAGTTATGAATAAAGACAAATAAAGGCTTTTATAGAGACCAAATAATATATATTCTACAGAGGGAGAAAATTTTGTAGTGAGTTGTGGTTTCCATTATTTAATGAAAAACTATTATTTAAATACCCATCACATGAAAGAGAATGACCAAAGAACTATATATTCATTATTATCAGTACTGTATTGGTTCCTACATCCTACTATAACAAGAGGGACAATTTTGAAAAAAGTAATGTTCATTTTTATTAATGCCTTAACAATAACAGGATTACTATTTTCTTTATTGCTACCATTAAAATATATTTTATTAATAATTATCATAAAATCTTGGTAATAGTCGAATGAATATTATCCTATTATAATACTGTATACTATTATATTCTAGCTGTTTTCCATCAGAAGAAATGATATTTAGTATTATCTATTGTGGAATTTCAGTGCATACATATGATATCTTAAAAATGAAAGAAGAATGTGTATAAAGTGTACAAGGATAATGGATACTATATTACTTGGGATGTCATAGTACCTGACTACTTTTAGACTCCATCTCCATACCTATTGTTCCTATATTTTTTACCTTTGATCACAATGAATTGCAAATTTTATGCTATCAAGAGAAAGGAATAATTGAATAATGTCAACTGCTGTAAAATATTAATTAAATAGGAGTTACATTTGTCTATGCTGTGGAATATTTATTTAATAATACAAAGATGTGTCACATTCTTTTGTGTTACATTTGTCTAACTCTGTGAAACTGTGTTACTTTGCCTGTCTAAAACACCTGATTGGTCTAATAAAGAGCTGATAGCTGCAGAGAAAGGATAGACAGGGCTGGCAGGCAGAGAGGAGAAAAAGCAAAGAGGAAGAAGGAGAAAGAAAAGAAGGAACCAGCCACTCAGCTACATAGCCAGATACGAATAAAGAAGGAAAGAAAGTTACACAGAAATGGAAAATGATGTAGGAGTGTCTTCTATCTATCTGTTGCCTTCATTGGTTAATTAATAAGGAAAACTGCTTGGCCTGATAGGTCAGAACATAGGTAGGTGGGGAAGACAGAACAGAATTGT
>LOEQ01002377.1:80661-91102 GCA_001685075.1 Bramus lutescens | reverse complement strand
CGGGTGTAAAGCTAGCCGTGTGGGAGCTGGGCAGGACAAAAAGCAGGCCTGCTCGCCTCATCACTACATGTCTAATTCAACTTAAAACCCACAGAACAGGAAGAAAATCCTGCCCGATACTGGAAGCCTACCCAAATTCCCAGGGCTAGTAAGGTCATGAAGCTTAGCGGAAAAGCATATGCACCTACTTGAACAAACCAGCATAGTTCTCAAATAAAATTTAAATATTTATGCCATGGATACATGTATCCCTCTCTCATCAGCAAAGAAACCTCTCTTTGCGAGAAATGGAGACTAATTCAGAAAACCACAACTGTGCGAAATGCAGAGAACACGCACGGTACAACTCCTGCCCCAAGGCATGCACGGTACAACTCCTGCACCAAGGCATGCACGGTACAACTCCTGCACCAAGGCATGCATGGTACAACTCCTGCACCAGAGGTTTGGGGAACATCTGAGAAGAGGGGGTGGAGAAATTCTAAGAGCCAGACAACTAAGAATTCTTCCGTGAGGTTGTGTTTCTTAGACATGACCAGGAAACATCACCCATGAAACCTCAACAGTACGGTTGCCTAAATAAGACCTGAGTAAGTACAACACCAATAGACAGACTAATGTGAAACTTCACACCACTCGGCATGGGATCGGCAGGGAGAGAGAGAAACTGTCTTTCTATGGATTGAGCCCCCATCCAATACCAGTGAAATAATATACCTACAAGTAACACTAAGCAGTCTGAGCAAGTTGTATTTACTTATTGTGTGTGTGTGTGTGTGTGTGTGTGTGTGTGTGTGNCTCTCTCTCTCTCTCTCTCTCTCATCATGAGTTACAGATATAACCAGGTAAAATTAAATCATCTATAAGTAATCTGGTGATCTGGTAGAGATATTTCTATTGTCTTTTCCCTCTTCCCACTAGCACTTCTTTTTTTTTTTCTTTCCTGGAACTAGGCACACTATGTCCATGTGCGACCCAGCCCTGTCTCCATTTAAGAATTCTGTATACTCTATAGATGGAAGTGTATTGCTTTAGTTTCTGTATTGATTATCTAAATTGACTAGCTTGCTGTCTTAGCCCTCTTTAACAGCAGAGGAAACTGTTGATGGAGACTGCTCATTTGTTTCCCAGCCACCCAGACTCCTGAAATAATCACAGAGAAAGTATATTATTTAAATCACTACTTCACAAGTCACTTAGGCTTATTGCTACCTAGCTCTTATATCTTAAATTAACTATTTCTATTAATCTGTGTATTATCATGTGGCTGTGGCTTATCAGCTAAAGTTCTGTCCAGTGTCTGTCACCTGTGGAGCTACATGGCTTCTCACTGACTCTGCCAGCTCTCTCCATCTATATTTTATAGCCTGGTGATAGTCTATTAAGTCATTGGCCAAAAGCAGCTTCTTTATTCACTAACCAGTGAAAGCAAAACATATACAGAAAGACTTCCCACATCATTACCCCTTTTCTGTTCAAATAAAAAGGAAGATTTTAACTTTAACATAGTAAAATTACCTATAACAAAACAGTTATCAAGCAAGAATTATAGTTACAATATTTATATTTACTTTATCTTTTACCATAACTAAGGGAAACTATAACTATCTATTCTTCAAATCCATCAAAGACCCCAAAAGGATATAATACTACCTTAGTAAACAGAAAGTACATTGTAAGCAACTTCCAAAACTCTAGAATTGACAGAGACATCTCTCTGCCTGGACAGTCGCCCAAAGTTCTTCTGTAATATTGGAGCACCCATTTTTAGCCCAAAGTTCCATAGTTTCCAGTAGATGTTTTTTATGAAGTAGGAAATTTGAAGATCTGTTCTGCCTTGTAATGGCAAAGTCCATTAGTTGCTTTCTTCTGTGTCATGCAGAATGTTTGGCAGACTCTTCCATGAAGCAGGAACCCTGAAGGATGATCTCACCATTAAGCAAGTTCAGCAGTCATTTCTCTGTGTGTCCCGCATATCCAGTTCACACAGCATATATCAAACAGTTCAGGCAAGAACAGTTTCGTGCCCAAAGGACTAACCAACTCTGTGAGAAACCTCTTCAATGCCCATCATCCTCTTGAAGTAGATTGATGCTGCCAGGGACTGATGTGCCTCATTGTCACGAAAAGCCCTAAGTTCTTAAAACATTTTAAATGACATATTCCCTTGGTCTTTGGAAGGTTTGAAGATTGTCTATAGAGCTAAAATATATCTTTATATATCTAGAAAACCTAACTAACATGACTATAAGCTTGACTATTATAGATGACTATCTATTAACCTGTATTTGTCAATTATACATTGCATTTTAAATGAGTTGCATAAACAAAAAGCCTTAATCAAGAGAAGAAATACATATAACAAAATTAACTTTAAATTTTTATCAATAAACCAAGATCCATAACAATGCAATGTATTCATCTCTACAGCATATCCCCCTTTAAATGTAAAGAAACATTTATAAACAATATTTGGGGATTTGCGTGTAGTTCTCTTCAAAGTGCTTCCTGCTTTTTGTTGAGCAACATAATTTTTGGGGGTATTCACAGTGACCTTTCAGGGGATCTTGGTCCTCCAAACCATGATAGTCCGGAAGGCATCCACAGGTTCTCATCTTCTGTGGAAACAAAAGTAGAACCTCTTTTCCAAAGCACCATATTGGTAGACCCAAATTTTGAAATCAAGATACGTTTAAAACATATATGTTGGTTTAGTTTAGCAGCCCATACAATGAAAAGATTCTTTATACTTTGCTCTTTCATAGTCAAAAAAATTCAAAGAAAACACAATAATATATATAATCCAGACTCTGTGCATATATTCCATCTTTATGTGGCTTATTTTTCTTTACTCCTTTTATCTATGACTGTCTATATTCTGTCTCTTTAAAGACTGTTTTATTTCCTTATGATCATTTACTTCCTTTTATAACTGTCTGTGTTCTTTTTCTTTTCTTTTCCAAGCCTACATACATTTATCCAACACTGTGACCCATTTAGAGATCTCTTTCATCTGGATTTGCCTTTATTACCTGTTTATCTGTAATTACTTTTTGACCAGGAGTGCTTATTTTTATGATAACTGGGTGTTGCTAGGACCAACTTTACAGCACTTCCTGTTGGCTCTGCCCAGACCAAGATGGCCGAGGCATGTTTGTTGCCTCTGAAAGCCATGCACATTGCCCCATTTTCAAGCACACAGCAGGTCTATGTTGTCATTAAGTAAGTTGGAGCACTCTGTTCACAAACCCCATTTCAAAGCTCCAGACCTCTGGAAGGAGTCATAGCCCTTTTAGCTGGCAAACCAAAAAGCTGCTGTTTTTTAAAGAAGCCACACTGCTTTCACTGCACCTTTCTTAAAGGAGCCATGACTAGCAGGGATGCTGCAAGACCATTCGAGAAAAAAAAATGTGACAACTAAGAAGTTGTGATAAGCTCTGGTTTTTGTTTGTTTGTTTGTTTGTTTTTGTGTGTGTGTCTAGAATTCCTTCTCAAGCTTTTTCAGGTTTTACATGGATTTAGTCAGGTCCACACTGGCATGCCAATCTGTACTCAGAGACTATTCATTGGTTCCGGGATGCTCAGACCCAAAATAATTACAAAGAAATTATATGGTTTGCAATACTCTCTGGTCAAAAATTGAGCGTATTTCTAGCTAGCTCTTACATCTTAAATGAACCTGTTTCTATTATTTTATATTTTACCACAAGGCTTGTGGCCCACCAGTAAGGTTGCAACTGGCAACTCTCATCTTTCTCTGCTGGTGGCTCCATGGCTTCCCTTGATTCCTCCTACTCTCTCTATATGTATCTTTTCCAGCCTGACTATATTCTGTTAAGCCATTGGCTGAAAACAGCTTCTTTATTTATTAATTAATAAAAGCAAAACATATACTGAAGGACTTTCCACACCTGGAGACCTTCTGCAAGTCCTTTCACTGCAATGACTGCAATGTTAACCTGAGCATTCCCCTCTGCTTTGTGTTTTCATTATTTTCTCTGTCCATCAATAAAATGCCCACAGTTTTAAGACTTCATGAGCAATATTCTATAAATTATGGTAATATTCTGTACTTCTTTGACCTTTTCAATATTGTGTGATTTGGTTGGCTGGCCCCTCTATTTATAGCTCTGCTGAGTAGCAGGGAAAGAATGAATATCCTGCTGCTAATGAAAATATATATCGAGAGAGTTCACTGATGGTACTGTCTTGGTCTAGATGGCTATATTTCACAAGCTATAGAACAGTGTGCTTTGCAATTCTGATAACTCATTCTCTTGACAGAGGCTATAATGAGATTAGGAATTGCTCAAATGAATTCGTTTACAAAAAAGGCTTGTGTTCAGGCCAAAAGGATTGAATTTTAGCAAAATTTCATATGCAAATGCATTTAAAGTCACATTATTTTTAATACTCTATCAATATTTGAGATAGTATGTTTCATATGTACACTAGTAAATATGACTCAGACTAATGAGCAAATTTCTTCTATAACCTTGAAAACAAGAATCCAAAATATTCTATTACTTTGAATTGTTGGCTCAATTTTTCCTCTTGGAAATAAAAATGTATTTAAATATTAACCTCTATGGTTTTAATGCTCAATATAATATAACATAAAACATTAATTTCTAAAAGAATTATTGGTAATTTTGTATTTGTGGCTCTACTTATATATGCTGACTCATGATATATGTTGCCTCCCTGAGGAATATTAAACAACATTCCTAACTATGATGAGACCTTCACTAAATACATAAATATTGAAGTCTTTCTTAGCTGCCTTTGGAATACATTTAAGGAAAGCCAATTCTTTTTCAACAGACAAAACCTTTGTGTCAATCTGTATGGCATTTCACTTACTATTTGAAAGTAGCTTTTGCCCTGAGAATACCTGGATGTGATGATGAACTCATTGTAGCCCTTGTTAATTTGTCATGATGTGTTAGCTCATGCATGAATAGTCCTAATTAATACAGTGAACAGGCTCATGTGTTGGCATCTGAACTCTGAGCCATGATACAGGTACATGGTTTGGAATCCAGGCATGAGAAGAATTGTCCCGCACACTTCTGCTCTCTCCTCATGCACTTTATTGCTGCTATTCTCAGTGTATTACTACATAAAGAGCTTTCCCTTGGAGGAGACCTGCAGCCTCCCTTCTCAGAAGCAGCACAGACAGGCTCTGCTGTACACGTTCATTTTCAATTAGTGTCTTGGATCTATTCATTTAAAAAGCTTATGGGAAGCCATTATGTGTTAAAGGATTTTAGACAAGTTAGATATGATTTATAACATAAGGTGGAATTAGACAGGTTTAGTTTGATTAAACAGCACATCTGTTGGGGTAGTGGAGAAGAGATTTATGAAGCAAAATCAAGTCAAAGAGTGAAAAACGAAATAGCTATGCAAAGCGTTAAAGACTATAAACAGAATCTATGTAGTCGGAGATACTTAATCATACCTGCAAGTATGGCTTTCTGAGTTTGTGGTACAGTCTCAGAGATGTTTGAAATCTCAAATCATTTAAGACTCATGGCAGTTTTCCCACATCAACAGATGGTCATGATTTATTGTAAAGGAAACTGAGGTTCTGAGAACACAACAATCTCACCTCAAGATGAAAGGCTTGACCAAGACAGAGTCTAAAATCAAACTACACTCTAGTTCATCATTTCTGTTTCTCTCTGTCTCTAATGTACATGTTCTTCTCATGTTTCCACGATTCCCTATAATTTGTTAGTTCATTTATCTTATACTGCTCATATATGGTAGTACCTTGGATCTCATCTGAAATGTTAAAGATATTCTAATCTGTCCATAATTAGTTGGAATTCTTGCTTAAAGCATGCACTATGACATGACGAGAGATCCACAGGGCAACATAGACTTCAAGGTATGTCTCTTCAGCATCCAGCATCCAGATGTACCTCCTTTTAACCAGTCACCGCATTGTCACACAATGACCAAAAAAACCCTATTAGTATTTATTTAATTTTGCTCCAAAAAGGAGTTGAAAGGGGTTCTCCATTGACATTCTGTGTGTTTACTTATAAATACTAACATTTTTCACTTTGATATGGAAGGTTTTTGATATTTAATGGCCGCCCAGCTTTAAAAATACAATAGTAGACTTGTAGAAACTGAGAAAAGATGTACAGCATAGTACCTACTGTAGCAGTTCCTATTGCTGTGAACAGACACCATGAGAAAGACAACTTACGAAAAAAAGAGTTTATTGAAGCAGAGAGAGTTCAACAGGTAGCGAAACATGGCACCAGAGACGCATACTTGACAGTGTAACAGTAGCTGAGAGCTTTTTGCTGATCCACAAGCACAAGGCACAGAGAAAGAGCTAACTAGAAATGTATAGAGCTTTGAGATCTCAATGCCCACTCCCAATTCGTACTTACTCCAATATGGTGGCATCTCTTAATCCTTCCCCAAACCATTTTCACCAATTGGGGGCCACATATTCAAACATATGAGCCTCTCGGGGCCATTCTTGCTCAAACTGCTCCAGAGCACTACAGTGGGCTGAAAAAATTAACTTAATATCCAAGTGATATCTAATTAACATGCTTATGGTTAAAAGGATCTTTTAAAATCAGTTGTGTGTCTCCAAGTCAAAAGCTTTAAAGGATAAAATACTGGGACCCTTATAAATATTGTAACAAATGATGATACTGAACTCTCGTAAACAACTTGTAAAACTGAGTCTAGCAAATTATTAGGCTTGTGTTTAGCCATACAATATTAACTTCTGAACATGCACAAGAGACTTTTTTGAGTTATTCTACAATTTCAAAGAATCATTTCTTCAAAGTAAGTGACTACAAATCAAAGTTGACTCGTTATTTATGTAATTTCATGTTAATGGAGTAATTTTCAGAATGTTAAGTTGAATCAAGTTGCAGCAGATAACAACACAGTGTAACAAACTTTTACATTACATCAATATATAGAACAATTATTTTTCAAATGTTTCTTTGAAAAAATTTAGCAACATGTGCTATTGTTATTTTCCACCTACTGAAAGTAGCTAGAAATCATAGATGGTTTTGTGTACTGAGATATGTTTATTTGGAAAAGAGCAAGTAACAAAGCTAAGAGAATAATCTATCTAACGACTAACTCTCAGGCAGAGGAGACTATTTAAGCATTATTATATCCATTGTGTATGATGCTTGACAAAGATATTAAGGGAATCAATAGCATGATTTCCCAGTGCTTTCTCCTGGGTATTTCTATTAGAAGCTAGTCACACCCAGAAGGCCAGATGCTGAATTATTCAGTAGGACTGCAGACAGCTCTTGTTTCAGCAGTGAACATGAAGAACACTGTCTCCTTTTGCTATCCATGAACTTCCTTGATGATGGTCTGTGCTTACAGGAAAACAGCACTATGCATTTGACTTCTGCGGGAGCTTGGTGAATAGATTGTGTCTAGGATTTTTTTCTTTCTAACTGGTTGAACGTTGTTAATGACATATACCAGTACTGCTAGCAGTAGCTGTCAGCAGTTTTACGGTAACCAGCTCCTGTCATGATCTATTATTTGACTACAGGAAAATAGTCTCTCTTGGGCCTGAAATGTGACATGTCACCATCTCAGTTTGAAGGAACAGTGGAGGAGAAAATGCACACAGGAGGCTCCAGTGGGTTCTATGCTGGATGCTTCAAACTGTGCATTTGTCTAAAGCAAATCCAGGTACTTTATGGTTCTGTCTTTTAGTATAAATTAGGGAACTGATAAGAGAGAAATTCAATTTTCTGGCACACATATTTAATGTGCAAGAAATAGTTATTGTGAATAGATAGCAAGCAGTAGGGTGTTGAATTTGGCCTCTTTCAGTAGTACCATTATTTTATCTCTGGATCTTCCATTTCAGGGTCAGTAGCTGACAAGTTCATAATTTCATCAACTATGTTTTTGTGTTAAATATTTTATTGCCTGTGTAGACATGAAGACTTTATTTTCATCACTAAGAAATTTATGGTCTATCTACAGTTAAACAATAAATCAGAATATTTAAGCCAACATATTCATTGATGATAATATGCTATAAACAATCTCCACTTTCTTTTAATTAGTTTTATTATTTATTGAGATCTTAAAAATAAACTTTTTCCTTTAATTTCTATCATTCATGTTTATTTGTCTCATCTTTGGTATTCAAACATTTCTAGGTATTGGAAAAAATAGATCACTTTAGGAGAATAAGGAAACCTTTGAAAGAGTGTCTACCTTACAGGACAACCCAATAACCCCTACATAAGTATTTTTGTATTGCTTTACGACAATTTTCATACTATATAATTTTAAAACGCTTAAGTGGGTGACATCTAGGGCTGAAATTGAATGTTTTACTGATCACGAACAACCCAGCAGAAAGAGTTGTGTATTCTGAGTGTAAGTGCCCTTGTCACTCAGGTTGATATATCCTTCACTTTGGTGGAATTGTCTGAATACTGGGTCTCAATTACTCCACACTTTCACAGGTCAGATCCAACATTGCAACTGAAACTCCGTGTCTGAGAGTGGTGTAGAATTCATTCCATTATCCTAAACAGTATTCTGATGACTCAACCACATGCAAGCAATCACAGCTTTCCTCTTCCTTACACTGGAAGGGCCCTTACTGCTTGTGATTCATGTCGTTTGGCATAGAGCTCTACCTTTAGAATAGAGTCCTGCCCAGCACTTGCCAATTCCATACTTTCCCCACTTTCACGTTGTTCCTGTCCATACTAGAGGAACATCCAGACTAATAGAGGCAGCTGTCTTGTTGTCACACTGTCCATCAATCGCTAAATAATGTTTCTGGATCCCCTTATTGAGAGGACCTTTGGAATAACAGCTCCAGCAAAAATGAGCTTCAGTGTTTTAAGCCCATTTATACCTTGACAATTACATAGCTGTACATAGCACATGGCACTTGCTCTTACACCCAAATCAGTCACATTAACCAACATTCCATTTTTTCCCTTGCTTGGCAACCCATCCTAGAATTCATTTTGCCCTCTTTGATAGGATTTGAAGTTTGCATAATGCAAGAAGTGGGATTATGGTATAATACTCTTGATTAAACCAGGCTTCCATTATGCCTCACCATTTTCCTACACATGTTCTAAATAAATAAATAAATAAATAAATAAATAAATAAATAAATAAATAAATTAGTTAAGGCTTCTGATCAAGGATGGCTTTACCCATTCAGTTGAGATGCCTGGGACAGTGACTGTGGGCTTCTCGTTGATAAAGTTAACAGTTCTTTTTGAAAATCAATAGGAATAGGTATCTATTAATGTGAAATTTCTTTTTTCTTTGTGTTTGTGTGTGGATGTGCATGCTCATGTGTATACATGCATGTGTGTGTGTGTGTGTGTGTGTGTGTGTGTGTGTGTGGTCAGATTCCTCACATGCTATACACCTTGGTTTTTAAAACCAGGTCTCTCACAGAACCTGGCAGTCCATATTTTGACTATATTGGAGAGTTGGTGAGTGGCAAGTGATCTGCCAGTCACTGCCTCCCCAGGGCTGGGATTATAATTGGGGACAACCACCAGCAAATTTTTTTCATGTGTTCTGAGGATGAAGCACAGGTGTTCCAGCTTGCCTAATGAACCTTTTAATATCTGAGTTATCACCTCAGCCCCATAAATATTTTACTTATACTCAAATATTTACACGTAAATTATAGCATTAGTCTACTTTCTACATCCGCTGAGACTCTTCTAAAAGAGAGCAATGATTGCTGAAGGCAAGCCCCACAATTTATTTATTTGTCTGCTCTCTTGTTTATTACACTACAGACTCATGAACATCGTCTTTACTCTATGGGTTAAGTCTAACCTTATTACTACTCATTCTTGACTCAAACCCCTCAGCACTGGCCATCAGGAGCTATTTTAGGTTGACTTCTTTGCCAAGCTAATTTTGAAATATTTTACCTCTTTTGTTTCTCAAATACTAGAAAGACAAAACTTACTGTAAAATTACAAAGAAAAACATCTAGCATTGTGTGAATTGTCTTTGTTTCCTCTATTTTAATTGTCTTTAAGATGATACCTGTTTCTGCTCCTTACCCTGAAGCCTGCCCCAGTTCTCTCATACCATGGTCTGTGGGTCCCCTGAAGTTCCCATCTCATGGCCTTTGTATTTGTTTTTCCATCACTGTTGCTCTGGAGTGGACCCTGTTATGAACCATGAAAGGAGTGTGATAATTGGAGGATCCAGCTTCCTGAACATTGCAACTCCTTTGAATCTGTCTCTGGAGAGCTTTCACCTATTGCTCTCACTACTTCCCTTATTCCTTCTTTGGAAATGGAGAAACTGTGAGGAAATGAGCTGTCGGTAAGTCAAGCTTCAGGAATTAAGTTTTAGTCTTTAATTAAGATATCTACTTCCCTGCTCCCATATCCACCCTTCCTCCATCACA
>LOEQ01002377.1:66053-79546 GCA_001685075.1 Bramus lutescens | reverse complement strand
AGGGAACCCTGACTGCTCTTTGGACTGGAAAGGGAGGGGAAGAGGGAATGGGGGATGGGGAGGAAAAAGGGAGGAGGGGAGGAAGTGGAAATTTTTAATAATAATAAAGAAAATAAAAAAGTTTTAGTCTTTTATTTTTTTTGTTCAGATCTGCATAGTACATAGCCCTGAGAGTTGGTCACTGAAATCTGAGTGTTGTGGAAGTGGTCAGAGCAGAGATAAATGACAACAGAAGAGTTAAAAGTAGAACACTTTATGATCAAGAGTAAGAGTAAGTAGTGATTGTATAAAAAAGGGGAACAAACTAAACAATATTATGAACATTTTCTGTTAACAATATATTTTGTGAGGACACAAACGCAAAGTCAAGAAATATGTTAAGTAATTTTTAGGGGAAATCTTCATGTACTTTCCATTCTCTACAGAACTGAAATTTTGACAGATTCTGATTGAGATTATTTTGTGGTCTTTTGTAAGAGACATAGGTAATTCTAGACTTGTGGGTTGGGGAATTGTACTTAGTGTTTTTATTGTAATAATAAGAAAAACTAAGCTGCTGGTTTTTGGAGCCCTTTTCTTCAAAATTTATATAGACACACATCACCTAGCAGGTAATCTGCTTATTTTGAATGATGGAACTGTAAATATCTTAAGTGTAACTGTGTTAGACAATTGTGAGATTTATTTGAATTTATTGAGGATATACCATAATTCATGGTATTGATCATTATATCTTCTGAGGTAAGTGTATATATTATGTACACATGCACATCTAACATGTTTGTGTTTTGTAGGGAAACATATTTAAATGCTAATTTGATGTCTGTTCTATAAATATTGCTAATAAAGAGGGATCCTAGTAACACTTATTCTCATCAGCTATTAACATGAAAGGATGAAATTGCTAAAGCTTCATGAGGACATTATCAAAGTAAAAACATTGCAGAAATTAAGGAGAAAATTATACTCTATGATGATGTAATACCTAAATCTCAAAGAAAAAATACCTAAGATGCCTAAGAGAGTATCCTGCAGTGATTGCAATGCCTTCACTCCGGGGGCGCTGTCATGACTTCTGAAATGAAGGAAAAAAACTTTGTCTTCCTTGGTTCCCTAAATCACCCCCTTTCTGTAGAGTTAGGAACACGCTATAAGATACACACACACACACACACACACACACACACACACACACATAATGCTTTATTTCAAAAGAGAAATGATTTGAAATTCATTGGGTCAATGAAAAATGTATGAAAGGAAAACATTTAAAAATACATCTTTGAGAAAAAGATAAAGGTTCAGACATTTTGAAATGACAGTGTGAAATTAAAGAAAATAAAGATTTTTGAGACAGGAACATCATGAATAGAAAGTTCAGAACCACAGGACATGCTCCAGGATTAGAGGGTAGTAGATAAATCCAGCAAAATGGCATCTGATTACGTTACCAAACTAACAACTTTTTATCTTATTATATAAGCAGTGAAAATTAGAATATATTTGCACATGTGTGCAATTTTTCAATAGTGTAAGGATGTGACCAGAAGCTTACTTTTGTCACTAACAAATTGCAGAAGAGAGAGGTCACAGTTAGCGAGAATCCCTAGAAAGGAGGGCCAGGAGAGTGGTAGCTAGTATTTTATCTGCTAAATGACAAAAAGAACCAGAGAACACATTCGAGTTAAAATCCACAGGGATGATTTACTTATTTGAAATGTTTAAAAAATTTATCAGAAGACATGACATGAAAGCATTTCATATGTAGTTTTTGGAAATAATACAAAATATATTATTAATAAACTATATTTTACAAATGGATATCAATTGCTCAGTAAGAGAATATAAAAAATATCTTTTTAAAATATTTTATTTTGTGAATCTTTTTACATCATGGTGTGTCACCCAGTTTACCCTTTTATCGAAACAGTTTTGCTAGCAAATGTTTGTGGCAATGGGTCCTTGGTCTGATTTGAGACCTCTGGCTTCTGTTACATTTTCAATAGTGGAGCCTCACCAGGCCTCCTCTTGGCTATCCTGATACTGTACTCTCCCTTACTGTTCCAGCAAAGGGTGGGGCGGGCTCTCCAGCATCCATACTTCCAGATCCAGTTTTCCCACACTGCCCTGGTGGGAAAGGGGCCAGCTCTTCCACACTGCCCAAGTGATGGGTAGGACCAACTCTCCTGCCTCACATCCTCAGGGCTGGCTCTCCAGTGCCCATACCACCAGGGCCAGCTCTACTGTGTAGCCCTCATATGGTACAAGCCCACTCTCCCAAGTAAATGCAAAATAACATAGTTGTTATATCTCCATGAGAAAAAATTACTAAGCCAGCTTGTATAAAACATGGTAAACCTGTTTAAGCACAAAGCAATTGTCTTAAAAATAACTTACTCTTTCATATACACATAAGTGCTTATATTGCTTCCATTGGGAAATAAGGAGACATTAATAATACTGATTTTCTTCCCTATTAGGAGCATGAATAACTTTAACATAAATCTCTGCACACCCCATATCAGTTCCTTTGCAGTTAGCTGTCAATATTTTGGCTCTAAAAACAATGTTAGGCGTGTTTTCAGCTCCTTTCGGATAGTTAACTCAGTAACATTGAGCATGCATAAACACAAGGATTACCTGACATAGCCAGTGAAGTCTTCCTGCCAAGGATTTGCTCTTAAAATTTTTATGAGATGCTATTGGATTTGTATATATAAATAATTATTGTTCTTTGTAAAGAACTCATAATAAAGCATAGAAATGCATTTAGGCAAATCACTGCAATATAGCTGATGTGCTAAAATGGGTGCCAGATATCTGTGGAGGAGAACAATTTTAAGACGTTACAAGGGAGAGACATAAGCTCTAGTGAATTAATCATTCTACAGTCCCTAGTAGAAAGCAGCACATGAGGAAACTTAGCACAAATAGGATTCAGAAAGTAAATACTTAAAGAGAGAAAAATAGAAACATAAATGGAGTCACCATTAAATAAAATTCAAATATGACTTGAAGTCTGGGTAGAAGTTGAGCTACTTGGTGCTGCATCACAAGCAGACATAGATTTAGATTTCAGATCAATATCTGGACTTTCCCTACAGCTGATACCTTATTTAAATTTTAACTTTTTGGTTTTTGAGACAGTATTTCTCTGTGTGTAGCCCTGGCTGTTCTAGAATACACTCTGTAAACCAGGATGGCCTTAATTTACACAGATCTAGCTACCTCTGCTTCCTGAGTGCTGGGATTAAAGGCATGCAATTTTATCTTTCTTGATTATCAACTTTACATATTAACTCTTGTGCCCATTTGTCTTAGTTCAGCTTTCTATTGCTGTGAAGAGACACTATGATCACAGCAACTCTTATAAAGGAAACTATTTAATTGTGGTGGCTCAAGTACAGTTCAGAGGTTCAGTCCATTATCATCATGGCGGGAAACAAGGTAGTATGCAGGCAGACACAGCGGTGGAGCAGGGAGCTGAGAGTTCTTACGTCTTGACTCGCAGGCAACAGGAGCAGTCTGAAACACTGGATGTGGCTGGAACATACATGAGACTTCAAAGCCCTCCTCCACAGTGGTGTACTTCTTCCAACAAGGCCATATCCACTCTAACAATGCCACACCAATAATGTTGCCACTCCCTTTGAGGTTCATTTCCTTTCAAAACACCACAACATCTTTAGTATGATGTCCTATTTAGTCCTGCCCACCCTATTCCATGTTGTAAAACTTCCCCCTTGAAATAGTCTTTTTGCTCCCTGCTCTAAGGCTAGGTGTTACCTCACCAACATCATAAGCTAGCACAGATATGCTCAAGGAGTGCTAAACTAAGTCTTTTGCTGGAGAAAAGGTGTAGTCATGAGATGTAAGATTGGGCAGCTAAGGGAGAAAGAATACCCAAGGAGAATAAATCACACAGATCTAATTCAGAGTAAACATCAGCCATTTTTGAGCCATGATTCCTTACAATCTGATTTATATTTTTTTAACCTTCTTCAGATTTATTTATTAAACAGATAAAATTTTATATCCATACTAAGCACTACTACCCATTGTAAGAAGAGGGCCTGCTTGTTTGTCCCGGCCAATCAGAACCAAAATAATCACACAGAAATTGCATTAATTAAAACACTGATTGCTTCTTATTGGCTAACTCTCCTATTAATTTAACCCATTTCCATTAAATTGTATATTGCCACGTGGCAGTGGCTTACTGGCAAAGATTGTAACCAGCATCTGTCTCAGATAGAGGATCCATGCTTCTCCATCCACCTCTTCTCAGCATTCCATCCTGTTTTCTTTCCCTACCTAAGTTCTGCCCTATCAACAGGCCAAGGCAGTTTCTTAAATCATTTATGGTAATCACAGCACACAGAGGGGACCCCCACATCAACCCATAAAATAATTGATTAAGGTGATGAATCTCTTATGTTCCTTATCACTAGACATATAACTACTACTTTTTCATTTTAAATGATGGTAAAGAACTATTCTTTTGTAAATACAGCTATAATTAAGGAGTTATAGTAATGATCTAACTAGAATGTTTTATCAAGAGTAATAGAGTAGTGGCATGCAGAATGATATGAGTTGGGAAAATAGAATTTTAAGGTAAACACAATGTTAAACCTTAATAAAGCCCTATGCTAGATGCTTTGGTTATTTAATGTGCCTAGAAACTATAAGATGATGCCAAATTTTAAGCCTAGATGCCTGAGAAAATGATGGTACAGTTAAGAAAAATGAGAACATCTAGAGAAAAGGGTGACAAGTTCATTTGTGGACTTATTAACCTTAAGAACCTGGTAGATAAGCTGCATACAATAAGGAACACAATTTCCTGGTGGATGCTGGCCTGTTACTGCCTTGTGTGGATGCTCGTAACCATGGGGATAGCTGGAGCAGATGCTGGCCTGTTGGTGGCTGATGAGGATGTTTGTAACCATGGGGATAGCTGTAGCTTTTAAGGAGGAGCATGTAAAAAAGAAACTGGCAAAGATCTGAAGCAGCAACCTTGAAGGAAGGACTGCATTTGTTTTGTAGAATAAGAAAACACAAGAATGGTGACAGAGAACAGTGGTCAGTCATGTAAGGGAGGAATTAATGCAGTGTGTTCATGTGTACATTGAGGAAAAAGGTCATTAAACAGTGAAATTCTGACAAAAATAAAGGACCATATAAATTTGGAATCACTTGGGACTGTTCTAAATTCTCTTTAAATCGGGAACCAAGGCCAGAAAAAAAAGAAAACACAAAATCTAAACAAATTGGTAACAGAAAATTGTTGCTAAGGGTAACTGGCTCCAGAGATGGGTTGACAATGGGATGTGATTCAAATAAAGAGGAATAAACAAGTGATACAGAGTTGGACTTCAGCTGAGGAGAACATCAGTTGGTGGAGGCCAAATCAGAGTGGGGATAGTAACGCAGTAGCAAGAAGACACCTGTTTAGTAATTAATACTAGCTCCAGTGTGATGGGGACACAACAAAATTCTAAGGTATAAAAACTTATCATGCCAATTTGGTTGTTGTGGTTCTATAAGAACTAGACTGTCTTGATGATTTTGAAATATAATGAATCTTGATAATAAAAGGAAACTACTTTATTGGCTGTGCCTGTGTGGAAAGAGTCAAGAAAGACATATTGGGAAAAGGAGATTTTATAGAGTCCAAGGCATGTGGAATTTATTCCTCTTAATTGTGTTTCATATCCTTCTTTTATGAGTATTCCATTATAAAATGGTACATAATATTTAATGAAAACAAGCCTATAAGATCTGTTAGATTTAAATTCTAAGTATGCATATAAATAGAGTTCAATAAAATTATTTTATTAATGCAAAAGAATGCACCCACAGATGCTTTCCTACTTCTTTGTAGCTTAATTTTTTTTTTTAGAAAACACAGAATGTGCTACAGGAATGGAATAATTAATGCTGCCTGTCTTACAGGCAAAGAATACTCAACAAATTTACAGCTAAAATCACAACACCAATCAATTCTTACTATGTCTTAACATCATGTTTTTTATCTCTATCTCATTCTTTTGTTAATTAAATAAGATTTGTTATTTTCTAGCTTGCAATGCAAAGAGTTTGCAGCACTTCACTACTTCACAATTCAAATGCTGTGTGCTAGTTTTATATGGAAGAAAGAATCAGTTCAGTTTAATAAGAGATTATATGCATGAAGTAGTGGCAGAATGAGAGATTTGAGGATGTTAAGATATTCTTTCTTTCCTATTGCAAGTGATTTCTCTCATCACCTTCCATAATTGAAATGAGATCAAGTAGAGAATACCTGTTATGAATGATTTGCATGCCAGGAAGAAGTCCACTAAGAAAAAACAAGTTGCTAAGCAGCATATATGCAGAAGCACTAACCTCTAAGTCAATGCCAATTGTTGCACTTCAAATGTGTATTCAAGAGCAACTCACCTGGAGCATATTACTTAATAAATGAGAGGGATGTGTGGGCTTGGTAAAACAACAGCCATCACTTATGTCCTCTTCAACCATTTTATTGAGTGGAAAAGCCGGTTTGGAAGTTCTCCAGCATGGTCCAAGTTACTCAACCTTGTTGACCTCCATTTTTTTCTCCGAAAGTGCTTGCTAGAACTTCAAGCTTTCAGATATATTTTATTGAGAGAAGCCAATTTTCAGTTCTATGAATCAAGACTCAAATTCTAAAATACAACAGCAACTGAAGGTATAGAAGCAAAATAAATGCTTCTTGAAGCTAAAAGATGCAGTTCTTATGTATTTTGTGAGGGAAAATCCATTTCCTATGTCATTAACATGTAGCTAAAAGCATTTTGCTTAAATCTCATGAAAGTGTTTCAGGGAAAATGAGTGAAAACCTTTCCAGGAACATTAGTGATATAAAACTGGAAAAATAAAGTAATAATAAAATCTCCTTTACCTGGTTGAACCATCAGAACAGGCGGACACACACTCTGTGATGTGGATGTCCAGTCATCCAGACTGGTTGGACCATCAGAACAGTTGGGCATATACCCTGTGATGTGTATATCCAGCCATCTTGCTTTGAGAACAAGTGGATAATAGCTACCTCTGCATCACTGTGACCAAACACCCAAGAGAAACGACAGAAGGAGAATTTATTTGAGCTTACATTTTCAGGGGATTCATCCAGTGTTTTTTTGGCTTCGTTCACTTAGGCAGAGCACCGTGGCAGTAGAAACATGTGTGGAATGATGTTCTTCTCATGATAGAAAGGAATAAGAGAGAAGTGAAGGAAGCAGGTAATAGTCTCAACCTTCAAAGACAACCTCCCCACCGTGGCCTGCTCTGTCTCTGTCCCAGCTCTTTATTTATTTATTTTTTATTTTTCCATTCTTAATAAATGTGAAGGAAGGGAGGAGGGTTAGCCCTCCCGCTCCCCCATACCCCCTCCTCCCTCTCCCATCCTGCTTGAGAGAGGGCAAGGAGCCCTGCCCTGTGGGAAGTCCAAGGCTCTCCCCCCTATATCCAGGCCTAGGGAGCCGTGCGTCCATATAGACTAGGGTCCCAAAAAGCCAGAATATGCCGTAAAAACAAGTCCCAGTGCCTATATCAATAGCATCTCAGTCAGCCCCCATTGTCAGCCACAATCAGAGAGTCTGGTTTGATCACACGCTCATTCAGTCCCAGTCCAGCTGGATTTCATGAGGTCCCATTAGATCAGGCACACTGCCTCAGTTGGTGGACCAACCCCTCGCGGTCCTGACTTCCCTTCTCGTCTTCTCCCTCCTTCTACTCTTCAACTGGACGTTGGGAGCTCAGTCCGTTCCTCTGATGAGGGTCTCTGTCTCTATCTCCATCTATCCAGACGAAGATTCTATGGTGATATTCGAGATAATCATCAGCGTGATAGTGAGACAAGGACCATTCAGGCATCCTCTCCTCTGCTGTCCAAGGACCTATCTGGGAACATCCCCTGGACACCTGGGATCCCCTCTAGAGCCAAGTCTCTTGCCAACCCTAAAATGGATNCCCAACCCTCCCCCCGACCCCTGCATCCACCCCCATGCTCACAACTTTTGCCCTGCAATCGTGTTTACTTCCAATTTCCAGGAAGATCTATAAATGTTTTTCTTGTCCCAGCTCTTAAGATTCCAGAACTCTCCTTGATAGCACCAACTAACTGTTCAACACATGCACCTAACCTATGGGACACATTTCATATTTAAGCCATTACAAGGTGTTTCCCAATAAGACAATAGTTACATGAGCTTAGGATCGGAGCATATTGAGGAGCTAAGAAAGGGAGCTACAACTAGCACATCAAGTGTTATTTAACTATGAATTGTATCACAAATGCCTCTAAGTGGAACTGATGTAGAAGACAATTTAAAACATTGATCCTTCCTGTTCCTTTGAAACTGCAAGTCTTACATTTGATCCACCACTCTTTCATTGCTAGCTTCTTTCGATAGAAGAAAATATTAAATGGTTTTATAGCCTAATATTAGGAAATAGAAACAGAACTTCGGTCCTTGTTAGGAAAGTTGGACCCGTTTCTTTTTATTACTGATCATGAGCTGAGGGGTTTCCTCCTGCCTCATCTATTCTTCCATCATAAATCATTTCCTTTGTGCATTTATTCAGTTATTTGTCCTTTGTTCTTTTCTTCTGTGGTAGACATGATCTTTGCTCTCAAACGCAGATTTGGTGCCTTTGATTTTCATTTGAATTCTCCTTTAGATGAAATTAGTTTTCCTCACCCAATTTAAGCAGTTTCCAGCCTTAGAAACAGTTCCTTTTAAAACAGCTTAGTTTGATCTGATGCTGAGGCAAACCCACCTACCTTTAGAATAAAGGTCCCCAAGCTGTAGTCCTTGGGCCAAAAGTGGGCCATATCCCCTTTGTTAACCAAATGTTATAGGGATATATGCATGCAAATGTCAGGAGGGGGATCAAATATACAAAACAAAGCAATAGGACGCACTCAGAAATACAGTCAACATTGTCAGGGGGCCATGCGAGTGGAAGTATTGAAGGACTCCAGGTTATTGTGGGGTTCTTCTCTCCGGGGGTCTAAAGGAAAGGGGTGTTTGGTTTGGATAGTCCTCTATTTGGATTGACAGATTAAATTCTATAACTATTTCTCTACTGCACATGTCCTTCTTGGCATGCATCTGAGTCAACTGCATGCCCAAGTATATGTAGGCATAAGATGACAGATAATAGCTCACTTGGAGATAAGTGTTGTTTGTGTAGGTAGTAAATGTCTGAGACTGACAAGAGTATTATGACGGGGACGGTGCATGGCCCAAGCCAAGGACTCTTATAAATGATCCCCTATGCTTGCCTGCCTCTTTGCTTTCTTCCCTTTAAAGAAAATCTGTGTTTGTTTCAGCTCTCAGGTATATTACTGTTACTACTATCTGAAGTGACTCTTTCACTACATTGTCTTCTTTTTATAATTATACTGTGCAGCCATGTATATTTTACCTGTACAAATACCCTAGAATAAAGAATAAAATGATATGTCATGAAAGCTATGTAATGAAATAGTATGAGGAAAGTAATTAGCTGTAGATGATACCTACAGGGAAAAATTTCCATATTCATTCTACCTGTCTACACTCAAAATTGCCTCAGAGAAAACTAAGTACAGGGTTAAATATAACAAAGGGGAAGATGACAGGTCTTGGTTGTTCTCACATTTGAAATTAGTCTACAAAGGAGAAATAAGCTGAAAACACTTGTGTAAAGAGGAAAAATCACATGACTTGTATCATACAAGACATAAAAATGGTTCAAGAAAGGAATGTTAAAATTTGACTTGTGCTGAAAGATTACAAAAGAACAGAAATTTGGTAAAATGTGAGTTACTGACAGACTATGTAAAAGCAGTCTCAGTAACATAATTGATTTATTAACCTCACCAGAATGGGCACTAGCATTTAGTATTTATATGGGCCATGAAACTAGAAAAAGGACCATAAAGGGGCAAAGAGATTTTACAGTAATGGGAAGAGCACTAGATTAAATGAGATATGAAGCTTGAACGGGAACTACTTGGGATGGGATGGTATGGCGGGGAGAGATGGACAAGAGGAACAAAGGAGGAAAACCAACAAACATAAGGAAGGTGTGTAAACAAAAAAATAAAACTGTTCATTTGTATGCTCATTAATAATTACATTTTAAAAATGAAATTGTATCAAGAAAGGCAGAAGGACTACGGAGCAAGAGAAGGAAAAGCTTGAGGGTTTTCATTTCATCATGGGAATTGCAGGAATAGCTTTGTATATTGAATGGAATGAACCATTAGACAGACATTAATAATGACTCAGTCTGGTTACGGCTGAATAAAAAGACTCTTGTGAAGAAAAGTGTGTTTTGGACTTCAGAAGAAATGTAAAGGAACTGACCTTGATGGAAGATAAGAAAATTGCTATAACTGAAGGAAAGTCAGAAAAATCATACCTGGAAGTAAGCTGACAGACATGGTATTCATCCCTTGTTTGTATTACAATAGCATACAAAGAAGGATAAGAAGAAATTAAGGGTTTAAGAAGAGATGTAAAATAATATTTTTAAGAAATGAACATTCCAGGTTTATTTTTGCAGATATGAAGGGCAATTTACAGTTAGTGAACATGAACATAAAATCAGGTCTATTAGAGAGTTTAACACCTTGAACTGGGGCTGCAGGCAGAAATTATGTTGATAATAAGTTTATATAGATTTTGCAATTTATTTGTGAGACTCTCTCTTTTATTATTCCTTTCAGATAAAATTTTTCTTACCTGAAACAGCAGTTTTTGGAAAAGATAGAGCCATAATGCCAAAAGGACAGTGACAAAGAGGAAATCCACATGCAAGTTCACAGTGAGTTCTGCTTTTGAACACCAGGCTGGAACTACACTCTAAGAAGAGGTTGGTTCTAGTAACAGGTACTAGACAATGCTACTCTTGTGCACACTGACATGGCCTTCCTTTTGGATTTAAAGGATAATATCATGTACATTTCCCATGAGGTGAAATGAATGAAAATAAAGATGCTATCAAAGAAGTCCAAAGATGTCATAGAGGTTCTGATTTTTAGAGCCTGTAAGTCATAGATTGCTTATCCAAAGAGGAAAACCACTAAGTCAAGAGCTGACCCATGCTTTTATACAGCCACTTCAGAATGCTGACTTTGTTTCAAAATGCAATCATGTTTGGGAATGAAACTTCAAGAACTGGAGGCAAAATTCACTGATGTGGTGAGGAGCTGTTACTGGATTCCTTTTGTTTATGGTATTAGAGTAGATTAATCCTCCAGTGACAGTCATCCGTTCATCCAGGTTCATGGAATTTGGACTGCTATTTACATTCAATATATGCAAATGAGAAAGTGCAAAGGATTGCTTTAGTGGATTCAAGGTCTATGTGACCTATAGAGAAGCCTGCCTACTTATGCTTCATGTGATTTTACTGTTTTGCTTTGGAGACATGGGCTCATATATCCTAGGCTGGCCTTGAACTCATTAGGTAGCTGAGGGGATTCGGAACTTTTAATCCTCCTGCGTTTACCTCTTAGTGCATCTCCATGCTGGTTTACATGTTATTGGGTTCTAATTGAAAATGCCCTGCTTTCTAGGTGAGTGCTCTCCTTACTGCACTGCACACTGGGTGCCCTTCTGTGCTCATCACCATGTGTTCATGCAGGTGGAGTTGACTTGTTAAACTTAGAAATGTCCTTGTTTGGTTTAAATATTAAAATACTGCACATGTAAATTTGTACATATTCTCTGCTCTTTGGTTTTTGGAAATGTTTGTGTAGAGTTAGCAATACCTTTACATGTTTATAAATGGCATCTATGAAACTGCCTGACTATAGACTTAAAGAAAGTTTATAAACTATAAATTCAGCTAATTAGCATAAGACTATTAATAAAATTACCCTTCTTAAATCCTGATACTGGTGATTTGTGTTTTTTCTCTTTTTCCCAATAATCAATATTATTACAGATTTATTAATCAAATTGCCCTTCTCCAAAAATAAGGATTAAAGCTACTCATTGCTTCTGTTGTTCATTTTGTTACTTTGTTTTCATTAACATCCACTCTGATTTTCAATAGTTTCCTTTTTGTGCTAGGTGCACTGCTTGTGGGTCTGTTGTCTCCAGGTGGGAACAAAAGTCACCTCAGTTACTTACCAAAGTTCTTGGGCCAAACGTTCAATTTTCCCTTAGCCCCTAACCACTACCTTTCATCAACTTACTAGGACATTCTCTTGATTTCTGTTCATCTCTAATATAACCCAGTACTTATCTCATCTTCAATGTGACACTCATGGTCCTTTTCATAGCTGGCCTTGGTCTGACGTATTGCAATAGATTTCAGCTGATTTTGCTTCTCTCTTGTCCACCCTGTGATATAATCTCAGTACAAAACCGGAAGTGTTCTTTTAAGAAATGTAAGTCAGATCACATTACACTTCTGCTCAAAATTCCCCAATGGCTTCTCATCACCTCAAGTCAAAGACATTATTGTTGATCGTGGCAAAGTTGTAAGTCCCTCTGCTATTTCTTTGACCTATTACTTATTTTTTCCTTTATTTCTGGTCACCTCACTCTGTATTATTTAAACATAGTAAGCATGTTCTTGCCACATATGCCCTTTACATTATTGCCTCTAGAAAAGAATATTCCTCTCAGATCTGTACATGACTGTTAATATTGATTGCTTCCAACTCTTTGCTCAATTCACCATTTCCAATTGTCTTTTTCAACTAGAAGGCCTCTTTCCTTTACAAAAATAAAACTTTTCTCCTCAGAGATGCTGAACTCTGCTTTGCTCTGTTTGTTTTCTGTATACTGCACCTCTTTTGTTTATGACTGCAACAATTTAAATCTAGATTTACAGACTGTCTCAGCAATATTGTCTGCTCTATTTCCCAGAGCTCAGAATATATTATCTTTCAAAAACAGTTCTTTTGTTAAGTAATGAAAATCTGCAAATTTCTGTCCAGCAGCCCATGCTGTGACTAAAGAAGTGTACCCCTTATCACATTCAGAGGTAACAGCAATGAACCGTCTCAGTCACAAACATGTCCATACTTGCACTGGTTTCTATAAAGGACGCTATTGCTCTCTGCTTAAATAAGTTTTGTTGACTTTTACCTAACTTCAGTGGGCTTCTGTTTCTATTGTCAGCAGTTGATTATTCTGGGTACTCTTCCCTGGCCTCCTAACACTGTTTGACTACAGAAACCAAGAGCTGGAAGGGGCACTAGCTAACTCTGATCTGAGTATGCAGATCTGGGATTATGAAAGCCTCACTCTATGCCTCCTGTTTGTGCAAATTCTAAGGTCTACTTTATACTGCAGCACCACTGTGTACATAACCACAGTGAAGCTTTGCGGAACTTTACACTCAGGCTTAGGTTCTTTCTCTTTTAAAACCTACTTTGAGGGCTGGCGAGATGGCTCAGTGGTTAAGAGCACTAGCTGATCTTCCAGAGGTCCTGAGTTCAATTCCCAGCAACC
>LOEQ01002377.1:31921-59424 GCA_001685075.1 Bramus lutescens | reverse complement strand
TTGAATCCCCTTGATCTCCTTATGCTGTCTTATTGCTATTGCTAGAACTTCAAGTGTGTGTATGGAACTCCTCAGCAAAGAAACAGGATGCCTGGTAGTCCAAGGACACCACAGACAAAAGGGCTCCAATGCTTTTTCATACATCATTTCCAATAACAGACTGACTTTGCAAACTCAGAACCTAATCCACTTCCCTCCCTCCTTGCCATTTGCTCCAGGATCCAACATTTGTTGCCAGCCTGCAGCATCAATTGCCAGGAGGGAAACGAGACTTTGATTACAGCTGTCACTTCCTCTCTTTGTTGGCTTCCACAGGGTTTGTTTCTTTATTGAGGCATTCTCCCAGGAGTCGCACACTCAGCTACTGTTTACACTTATAATTATTCATGTCATTAGCAAATTTATTTCACCTCTCATTAGAATATACTATAATGTTCACACTGAAATAGAACAACAAACCCAATAAAACATCACACCCAATATACTCAGATAATCTGAGAAGAGGAGAGGGGATTTAACTTCAAAACGTGCAAGAGAACTGAATTCAAACAATTCTGCCAGGCTATCATGTGTGCTTTTGTAATTGGTTTGGGGAGAGTGAGAATGACTCTGAAGTTGAGGCAAAGGAAAAAAAGTGAGATTAATCATGGTGCTAGAGAAAGTAAAAATCAAGATGTAATTGACTTTTTTTTTTCAAAGGGGCCTCAGATTAACTATACCCACAGGGAGTTTGTGAAATTATAACCAGGACTAATAGTAATAGTGACATTTCTTTGAAACATTTCATCCGGCTGTCTGGAGCTCAGGAGACATGTGCTTCCAGACCTTCCAGAAACTGTAGTCCTCTGAGGGGATAAAGGACTCAATTATTTTTTGAGATGCTCATTAAGTCTTTCAGTAATGTAAGAAGGTGATTTTTTTCACTTATCTAATCTAAAAGTGTCTTATGATATATATGTATATATATTCTTATATATTGCTGCTTTTCTAGGGAGTTTGCACTAAATAATAAACAAAAGATAGAAATTCTATTAATTGGACTTACACAAAAATTTGTATGAAAAAACAGTAGATTATTAAAATAAAATATATAATGTTTGATTATTACCAGCACTGTAGCAATGAAGATATAAAAGTTGATTTCACCAGAATAGAGTTAAGAGACATTCTTTATGAAACTGGTAGGAAAGAATGCCATACAGAGGGAACATAAAGACTTGAGGAGGTAATGTGGCTGCTTTTTACAAGGAAGAGGTGGGAATGACTGGAAACAGAGGGAACAAGATGAGAAACAGGGAGGGAAAAGACGGGCCTAGATCAGAGAGCTTCCTCTGAGTCACTGTTGGGATGGCGGGCTTACAATGACTGACATGGAGAAGAGTGGACAATGCCCTGAGCTATGACTTGGCATGGTTTATATTGCAATAGATTATTGTCTGCTGTAGACAGTAGGAGGAAGCGACCAGCAGGACACTGAGCCTGGAAAAGCTATTGCAACAGGTTAGGCAGCAGAGAAAGTAATGGGTTGTGGTAACTGGAGTCCACGCACTGACACATGGGTTTTGTTAATTCATTCAGTGGGTGGATGTATGAAAGGATTCAGAGATGCTAACTGACTTTTAGCTTGATAAATTACCATTGTTATTAAGTAGGGTTTCCATTTACTGAGATAAGTACCACATACAGAAATGAGACATGATCAGTTTGAATGAAAGCAACATTTTCCATTATTTCATAGGGGTAGGAATGCTTTGTGACTCTACAGGAAAATGCAAAGAATTCAGATTGCCCACGACACAGTGAATGTGACGGGAAATAGAGAAATACATTGAAACAGTAGCCAGGGAGCCCTGCTATAGGAGCAGGGCCATAGTGGTCTTCTTGGGAGTTTTCTATCATCTCTGGGATGTCAAGGTTGCTTCGTATCAGCCTGGGTTCTGCATGAGGCTTGGGCGTTAAAACTCCCAAAGTACACATCAAGCTAAAGCAGAATCCTTGCATCTCATTTTGAAAGCTCCAAGGACCTCAGTCTGCTTTGCATCTTTGTCCTTTTAACTATTCTTCCAGGATGCCTGGGTATGGGAATGGAGGTGACAGCTTTTTGTATGTATGAGACAAGAAAAAGCAGCCTGTCCACCAATGTTTATCACCATGGTAGAAAACAGGTAGAAAGCAAACTAAATCAAAACTAGCCTCATTAAGTCCAACTAGAAAAATCTTCCCGAGGTATTCCAGGTCTGGTCTCTGCCCTTTAGCTTTGGCTCCTCCATGTGACTGCCAACTAATAATGCTGACTCAGATTATATCATCGCATAATTCATAAACTCTACAGTGACATGAGATGTTTGGATAAAATTCCATGATTCCTTTTCACTATTTGTATAAATAAAAAAATAATAATTTGCTTGAATAAGGTGTTTTCTCAAAAGGGCTATAGTAAAAGACCTAGAATTCAGAACTCCCCCCACTGGCCAATTAGAGAAACAACTATCGGGGTGGGGTGGGCTGCTGAGATAATATATGTTCAGTTATATTTTATCCCTTGCCACTTTAGAGGAGGCAGAGTCTGACAATGTGACTCTAATAAATAAACTGAGGGGTCACTAAGGCTTAACCATGAACAAGAAAAAACTATGATTTTTTAATATCATTAGACAAAGTAGGTAGAACTCTGTAAAGCTTGCTGTGCTCAAAAGCATCAATGTACCTAAACTTTCAGCTGAGACCATAAAAGGCAATGGCCCTAGAACTGAAGTGCCACTGTAGTTGAGGGAAGGAATTATTTAATTTTTCTTTTCATTTGGAGACTGTGCCTGCTATTGGCTTAATATGCGACCTTAGTCCAGACAACTCACCTCCCCCATCTCATCACCTGTTGAACAGGAATAACAGAAGCAATTTCCCTTTCAAGGCACATTTGAGGCCTGCTTGCCTATCATAAAAAAGACTCAATTTCTGAAGCACTGCATCCATGAGTATTTTCAAATCATAAGGCTGAGAAGTGGGCCTCAAGTTATCTCCATGGTTCAGGAACTGAGTCTGACTTAACTACATCACATCATCCAGGGCTTTGTTCACACACTGTTGTTTTGTGGGTGGTGGATAACCGTATGGTGAAACATGGTTGCTGAGAGAGAGAGAGGGCAACACTGAATGCTAAAGAGGGACCTAGGATTCATATAGTTGCAAACAGTTTCTTTGAAATACCTGTCACAACAAAAATCTTCTCTGTCAACTCCCTATTTTCCTCAGTGGAGAGCTGTCTACCTCCCATTCATTATCACGCAATAGTGTTTATATAATAATAACTGCTAAATAAATGGCTATAGCATATATTTTACAATCAATCACTGTGCCTGGGTATTTTATATGTGTCATATCATCAAAGCAATTACACTATTATTTTACTCATTATAGAGTAAAGAGTCTGAGGCATTCAGAATAATAACAATAATATTATCAAGATAATAATAATTGATAAGCAAGGGGTCCTTCTGTCTATATGTTGCTTTTATTGGTAAATGAATAAAGAACTGTTTTGAGCCTATAGCAGAGCAGGGAAGAACTCAACTAGGTGCGGAAAACTAAGCTGAATGCTGGGAGAAAGAAGGATAGAATCAGAGAGACACCATGAAGACTCCAGAGACAGACGCTGGGAATAGTACCTGATAAGCCACAGCCACATGGCAATATACAAATTAATAGAAATGGGTTAAATTAATATAAGAGTTAGCCAATAAGAAGCTAGAGCTAATAAGCAAAGCAGTGGTTTAATTAATACATTTTCTGTGTGATTATTTGGGGTCTAAGCTAGCCAGGTGTCCAGGAACCAACAAGTGGCCTGCTGCAACAAATTGGCACCAACGTGTCTATCTAAAACCTCATAAAACCTGAGAAAGCTTGAGAAGGAATTCTATACACGAAAGAACAGGGTTTACCAGAGTTTCTTGGTAGCCATATTTTTTTTCTAGATGGGCTTGTAGAGAGGAATGTGCCACAAAGGCACAGTGAAAACTGAGCAGTTTCTTTAAAAAAAAAAAAAAGAGTGGCTTCCTGGTTTGCCAGCACAAACACCTCTGGCTCTTTGGGCAGGTTAAGCTTCCAAGTATTTAAATTGGGTTGGTGGATAGCATACTGAAAATTGCTTGGTGACAGCATAGGCCAACTGGTTATCAGAGTTGAGGTAGTGAGGATGGCTACCACCCAGCAGTCTCATGCAGAAATGGACTTCCACCATGTTGGATTGTGCAGAGCAAGCAGGAAGTACCATATTTCTCTTAGTAATGGCACAGCTTAAGTTTTTAAGAAGCTCTTAACATTTTAAGAAGTTCTCCTAGACAGTAAAGAATTACAAATACACAATAGGACAGATTCAGACATAAAAGACCTCTAAATGGGTCACAATGTTGAATAAATGTACGTAGGCTTGGGAGAGAGAAGAAAAAAAGCATAGAGAGTTGGAAAAGAAGTAAATGGTTTAAAAAATAAAACAAAGTCTTTAAAGAGACAGAGTACAGACAGTCATAGATTAAAGGAGTAAAAACAAATAAGCCACATAAAGATGGAAAATTTATAGAGAGTCTGGATTATGTATATTATTGTGTTTGCTTTGAATTTTTTGACTGTGAAAAAGTTAAGTACAGAGCGACATTTCATTGTATGGGCTGCTAAGTTAAACCAACATATATACTTTAAAGGTATCTTGATTTCAATATATGGATCTAAGGATATGTTACTTTGGAAAAGAGATTCTTCTTTTGTTTCCACAGAGGATGAGAACCTGTGGATTNTAAAACAAAGTCTTTAAAGAGACAGAGTACAGACAGTCATAGATTAAAGGAGTAAAAACAAATAAGCCACATAAAGATGGAAAATTTATAGAGAGTCTGGATTATGTATATTATTGTGTTTGCTTTGAATTTTTTGACTGTGAAAAAGTTAAGTACAGAGCGACATTTCATTGTATGGGCTGCTAAGTTAAACCAACATATATACTTTAAAGGTATCTTGATTTCAATATATGGATCTAAGGATATGTTACTTTGGAAAAGAGATTCTTCTTTTGTTTCCACAGAGGATGAGAACCTGTGGATTGCTTCCAGACTAATATGGTTTGATGGACTAAGACACCCTGAAAGGTCATCTTGAACAGCCCTCAAAAAAATACTTCACTCAATAAATAGCAAGGAGAAGTTTGGAGAAAACTATGCCCATATTCCCAAATATTGTTTATAAATTTTTCTTTACATTTAAAGGGGGATATGAAATAGAGATTTGCCTTGGTATGAATCTTGCTTTATTGATACAAATTTAAGGTCAAGTTTTTGTATGCATATTTCTGCTATTGATTAAGGTATTTTGTTTGTACAGCTCATTAAGAATGAAATGTATGATTAAGAAATATATGTTCATAGATAATCATCTATAATAGTCAAGCTTGTAGTCAGGTAATCAGGTTTTTGAGATATATTTCAGTTAGATATGTTATTCTTTAAATCTTTCAGATACCTTCAGAATATGTCATTTAAATATTTTAATAAATTATTACTTTTTATGCCAGTGAGACACATCTGTTCCTGCCAACACCAATTACTTCAAGAGGAAGATGGGCGTCAAAGAGACTCCTTATGGAGCTGGTTAGCCATTTGGGCAAGAAGCTGCTCTTGTCTGGACTGCTTGATGAACTGGACATGCAGGACCTGCAGAGAACTTGCCTAAAGGTGAGATGATCCTTTGGAATCCTGCTTCATTAAAGAACAAAAGGAGTCTGCCAGACACTCTGCAGGACACAGAAGAAAACAACTGACAAACTGCCAATGTAGGCAGAACTGTCTTTAAATTTTCCTGCTTCATGGAAAAATTTGCTGGATACTAAGGGCCTGTAGGCTGAAGATGGATGCCCCAACGGTACAGAAGAACTTTAGGTGACTGTCCAGGAAGTGAGATGTCTCTGTCATTTTTAGAGTTTTGGAAGTTGCTTACTACGCAATCCTAATCACTTAAGTAATATTATATCCTTCTAAAGTCTTTGATGGAGTTGAAGAATAGATAGTAATAATATAGTTTTCCTTAGTTATAATAAAAGATAAAATAGATATAACTCTAATTCTTGTTTGGTAACTGTTTTGTTATATGTAATTGTACTATGCTAAAGCCTTCCTTTTTGTTTAAACAGAAAAGGGGAAATGGTGTGGGAAGTCCTTCTGTCTATGTGTTGTTTTTAGTTATGAATAAAGAATTGTTTTGAGCCTATGAGAGAGCAGAACTTAGCTAGGCAGGGAAAACTAAGCTGAATGCTGGGAGAAAGAAGGACAGAGTCAGAGAGAAGCCATGGTGATTCTGGAGACAGACGCTAGGAACTTTACATAGTAAGCCATGGCCACGTGACAATATAGATTAATAGAAATGGGTTAAATTAATATACAAGTTAGCCAATAAGAAACTAGAGCTAATGGTCCAAGCAGTGATTTAATTAATATGGTTTCTGTGTTATTATTTTGGTTCTGGGAGGCTGGGACAAACATGCTGCCTCCCTGCAAAAGTTCACTGTGACTGGGTATTTTATATGTGTCATATCATCAAAGCAATTACACTATTATTTCAGGATAATAATATAACAATATTATCAAGATAATCATCACTGATACGCAAGATAATATAATCAAGATAATAACAATAATGGATGCAAAGTCACATGGCTAACAATAGCAGAGACTTTGGAGAAAGTAAGTATAAAATTTTTATCTCTTCTCTTCATCTTTATTCATACAAGGTCATACTAATTTAGTTGGTATAGTTATTAATTCTTCCATATATTTCTTCTTTAGTCTATGTTTTTGACCAATGTTTTCTGAACTTTACCACATGACAGGTCACAGACTAGCCACTTTGAAGATTTTTATTCATTTAATAATCAGCACAATCCTGTTAAGAAGGATCCACCATTTGTCTTCCTTTTATAGACATAAGAATACACTCAGCTGTGTTCAGTAAAGTGTTCAAAGACACAAAGCTATGACATTGTGGCAGTGCCTCATGGAACACAATTGTACCGTGTATTTTTGTAGTTTTTAGTATGTTCCTAAAGTAGATATGCAATAGCATATCATCATCATCACAGCATCTTCATGGTTCAATAGATACTTGAGATGAGGGGTTAAATGTTACTCTCATGAAATAATTATGGCCATCAATTTGATAATGTTTCATTAATTGTCACAGAATCTTGGAGGATTAATTTAATCTAGACCACAATACTTCTAAAAGGGAAATATGTCCCTTTCACAGAAGTCACAGATTAACCAGGATAAATTTGGTCTAATGCTGATGCAAAATTACAGCATTGCTGTCAACTAGTTAATTCTCAGAGGAGTTTTCAATAACTCAATATATTACACAGGAAGAAATAAAGAGATAATATTATTTCAACACCCCTCATCATTTCTTCTCAACAACACAGACTCTCCCTTTTTTCTGGACAGATATAAGAACATAGGATAATGTGGGAATCCCTTCTGTATGGTATCAATATGGTTTGTTAGCATTGGTTAATAAAGAAGCTGCTTCTGCCTATAACCTGGCAGAATATAGCCAGTTTGCAAGAGATTTATAGAGAGAGTAGGCAGAGTCAGGAAGATGCTGTGTAGTTGCCAAAGTAGAAAGACACCAGCTGCTAGTCTGAACCTTTCTGGTAGGCCACAGCCTCGTGATGATTCACAGATTACTAGAAATGGGTTAACTTAATTTGTAAGAATTAGCTAGAAATATGCATAAACTGTTAACCAAACAGTGTTGCAATCAATATGGTTTCTGTGTGATTATTCACGTCCAACTGGCAGGGAAATGAATGAGCAGTCTGCACCTACAATAGGATGTTAAGCTCTTGGTGGAAGGTCTCAAATTTTTATCAGTTAACCTTTACTCAAAACTGATGCAGACATGTTGTCCAAATCATTGCTTGGGTTTAAAGAATGAAAGAAAATCTGAAGTACACTCTGGATTTCTAAGACTTCAAGCATTTGGTAAGAGTTCTTTGATCTTATGTAAGACATTTCAATTTCATATTCTTCATTGTTACACTGTATATACACAAACTTTATTTATACATGCATATCTAGCAAGGGTATGCTAAATCTAAATGTGCATTGGAAAGTAGGCAAATTATGTAAGCTTGGAGTCCTTTTAAAACTATGTCGTCTAAGCCATGAACATAGTATATAACTGAAGAGTATAATATATAAGACTGCAGGAAATTGATCCTGCACACACAAGATCGGATTTTGTTTTGAAACAATAAAAATGTAAGAGATGTTACAATAATTTCCCTGATATCAGTTGTGCTCCAATGCCTTTGCAATGTGGAGGGACCTGATCTAATTGTGGCTTAACAGTATCTAATGACTGCTAGGAGCTTCATTCAATAATAAATGTTCCTGGCATTCATGGGGCAGAAATGACTGCAGGCAGAGCTTATTAGGGAAATAAACTTAGACTAACTGAGCAAAAGGAGCTTAATCACAGTGTGATGGAAGGGTTATTTCAATATAGCTGTAGAAAAATCCAGTAAACATAAAGCAAAAAACAACTAAACCAAAACTGGAAGTGATATGTGAAGACTGGCAAAGTAAACAGCTAGTATATTTAAACTGATAATTTAAGATGAATGTTGTCCATTGGGAATCTACAAAGCTCAGAAATAGATACATTTTTAGTGAGATCAAGATCAGCATCCCTGGTTTAGCTTCCCCTTTAATAACTGGGTTGAATTTAAGGAGAGATTTATTAAGTGTGCCCATGACTCCCCAAATACAGTTTATTTAATGAATGGCTCTAAGCATAAACATTGATCCTACAAACACCCACCTTAGAAATGTATTATATCTTCACAATATTGTGAGAAGTATGGAGGAAAGAAGGCATGGATACATTATTTATGGCCAAGTTTTATGTCATCCAACTCCTTGACTTGGTAAAGCACACAGGTTGACAACGTTGGGCAGCTTATGAGGCTTAATGATGATATAAAGGCTAAAATCTTTCTTCCTTCTAATTTTTATTTCTATTAAATAGCAATCTCTTTTTTTGAAAAGTTGTGGAAAAATGAATGACAAATAAAACACCCCTTTGGGTAAATGAATCAGAACCTGCAAATGTTTAAGAGAAGGCTACAAAAGTACTTGGCACTGTCTTGATACCATACTGGGCAATCCTTTCTGAGATGTTTAAGTTAACCTTGACTTTTAGACCAAACGTTTTATTTGTAATTTTCTTTTTTGATGCTATAATGTAATTATAACACCTTCTCTTCCCTTTACTCCCTCAAAATATTCATGTAAATCCTACTTGTTCTGTTTTAAATTTATGGCCTTTTAAAATCTTATTATTGCATGAAAATATCTGTATATATGTGAATTTATAAAATTCATGTGTGTACATTCACACACATATATACATTATACACATATACATATGTCTAAATATAACACACACACACACATATATATATATATTCCTAAATATAACCTGTTCAGTCTGTATAATGTTACTGTTTGCATGTTTTCAGAGCTCAGTTGTTGTACTCTTCCCTAGAAAGACTTTTTCTCCCACCCTCAACGTTCCTTAGTTGCCTGTAGGTCTTTGTGTAAGACTGAGGTCATATATGCTTTCTCTCCTGCACTTTATCATGTCTATTGGTAGCATTTTTGTTCAGCTCACGTTTAGGCAGTCATAATTGTAAGACTTCATGGGTGTAGCTTCTGAAATGACTAGGAGACACAAACAGCAAATTCCCTGATTCTCTGGGTCTTAAAATATTTTTGCCTCCTTTTCCATAATGTTCCCTTTGGTGTGGGAGTTATTTGGTAGATGTCACCATAGGAACTGGCCTCTGTAATGTCATGTTTTGATTGGTTATGATTTTCTGTGAGAGTTGCATGGTCAAGATATTCTCATCACAAATATAAAAAAAATCTTGCATATATTTTCCTTTGGAAAGAATATGGGAATTTATATCATTAAAATACAAAATCCTCATTATGAAACCATTGCTTGGGAAATTGACTTTATTCATAATTCCTTAAAGCTTAAACTCTAAGCAGTCTACAAGGCATGAAAATGAACCTAGCTGATTTGTGCTTAGAGTCTAGAAAACTCCATTTATAATATCTAATCCTCTGTCACCCAAATAGCAAGAGCATCTCTCTATGTTGTACATATTATATACTTTATATCAGTGGAAGACCATCAAATCCAAAGGTTACGTTAACATTGAATATCCAAACACAGGTAATACTGGATTATAAGAGGCAGACTAAATTGGTGATTAAAGAGATTAAAGAATAAAGTTCAAAAGTGCCAAAATATTAAAAAAATCAAAACACAGATATTTCAAACTTCAAAGAAATACACCCTTATTCCTAAAAAGAAAATTTAAGCTGGGCAGTGGGGTAGTGACGTATGCCTTTAATCCCAGTACTTGTCAGGCAGAGGAAGATGAATTGCTATGACTTTGAATTCAGCCTGGTCTACAGAGTGAGGTCCAGGACAGTCAAGGTGACGCAGAGAAATCCTGATTAGAAAATGACAAAATAAAGAAAAGAAAGAAAGAAATTTAAATTCTGTTTACTTTTCTTGCCTTCATTTTGCAGCTTAGTTTTTAAATTTTGAATATAGATGATGCCATCAATAAATCATCTCAAGCTACTGAGACCCTTAGTATCTTACTATGATCTTCTTGCCCATCCCAGATAACATTCTAGCTCCTTTTGCTATTGCATGATTATCAGTTTCAAGGGCAGGATTCTGAGCATCAATCTACCTTCCCCTATCTATTGTTCTGTTTGGTGTCCTGATTGTCTCACTAGTCATGTCATACTTCCTTGAAAAGCTTCCTCACACTGCAAAATTTTTAGTAGATGAGGGTTTCGCTTCAAATTTTTCCTTTGACATCACTTTAAATAATCTAAAACATGCTTTATTCAAAAATCTAAATTTATCAGATTAGAATCTAAGTTTTATGTAGCCAGTTTGAGTATGAAGCAGTCATACCTATTTCAAACATTTTATTTATGGATACATAGATAAGTTGTAGCTGGTTTAAATGGCATTAATCTCAGACTGTGCATGGGTGGTTGGTAATGGAGGTTCAAAGGAGCCGTCTACCAGTGAGGAGCACAGGGGGCAAACAGAGGGAAACCTCTCCTGAAAGGGAGAGCAGAGTGAAGTGTTCTGACGGAGCGAACAGTAGGAATTCACCTTCATCTTCCTCTGGAAGGCAGGCACCCTAGCTTCAGGGATCTGACAAGCAATTGCAATTTATTTCCCTCAGTTCTGGGGGTAAAGGAAGATTCAACATCAAGAGATGCACAAGTCTAGCTGGTGAGGGCTCCCCTCCTCTCCCACAGGCGGCTCCTTCTTGCAAAACTTTTCTACAATGAATAGAGTAAAGTGGCTCTCTGGGACCTTTTCAATGAAGGCTTTGGCATCCTAAACTAACCAAGTCAAAAAAACTACACCCGCCATCTTTTAGCCCCTCATATTAGTGACGAAGCTGCAACCTGTGAATCTTTAGGGTGAGTCTAACAATCAGGTTATAGCAAATGGTGAGAAAAGATGAAGGGTCGGGAGAAGCAGGCTAGAAAATGCATAGGAATCAAGCAGGCCATGGCCAAGCTGGGGGACTGCTGAGGCCAAGCAAGCTGAGGCCAAGCTGGTCCTCGTCCTCTGGCTTTTACCTACCTTGCAATCAACCTTACCTGTCAACTTCTTTGTACCACTCACTTGAAATCCCAAGTGCTGGCAACTTCCGAGCCGAATGCCTTGTTAATTCTCGTTACACACTTCGGCTTGGGGTGTATATGTCTGGAGTTTAGGAATTTGGAATCCCAGGTTCCAAAAGACTACATACAATAATGAACCCCCCTCAAGGGAGAACAAGATACTAATAGTAAATGCTAGTTTCACAGCTGAGCAGTCGAAAAAAAAAATGACCACTGCCTGCTTATGTGCTTTAAGGCATTGTCTATGTCAGAGAGAAGACCTAAAGGAGAATGTTCCTGAAAGCGGGCCATTTGAGCAGAGCTGGGTGAGCCTTTACAAGCTGGTAGAGAAAAATGTTTCATAGAAATCAGACTCTCTGTTCAGAAGCCCAAATACATCATCAAGAGGACAAGAAGAAATGCACTCACCATGGTTAGATTGTAGCATGCTTATAGCATAGTTAAAGGACACCGGAGAGGAGAATAAGAAGAAACAAGATCTCAGAAGTGAAAATGTAGATGTGCTATTTTGGTAATGTGAAATCAACAAAGAATTTTAAGCAAAGGCTTACAGGATTAGATTTATAATACAGAAAGACTGCTCAGGCCTCAGTCAAAAGAGGAGGATGGGTTACAGTGGCTCCCAGAAATTCAATGTTTCTGTAAGCTATGGGGGAAATATGTGTAAGTGCCAACCTCATTAACTCCACTTTAGAGTTAATATCTAACCTGTGGCTTAGTATAGATTCAATTACTTCACCAACTTGATGTGAAAAGCTCCTAAAATTAAGAACAATATGATCTGTCTTAGTGTTATAACTTTATTTACCATGCTGTATTTGTTTTCTATTGCTGATCAACAAACGTGGTTTAAGCAATAAACACTAACAGTTCAATGGGTTAGAAGTCCCCCCTGAATCTCACTGGGATGAAATCAAGGTGTAGAATGAGCTCTCTGCCTTCTAGTCTCGAGTCCATAGGGAAAGCCAACTGTGCATGTCTTTTCCACTCCCAGTTCCCAGAGGCTGCCTGCATCCATCGACTCATTGTCTTCAACAATGTCTGACTGAGTTTGTCTCACATTTCACGGATCAGTATCAATGTCTGCCATAGTGTTTGTTTCTCTTTCTGATCTAATGCAAGTTACCCGTGTGATTACACTGGGGTCACTTAATAGTCTAGGATAATCAATTTGTTCTAAAATCATCAGATTAATAATTAATTACATCTGTAACACTGAATCCTCTGTGCCAACAAAATAAGTTTCTGGAACTAACATCTGGACACCTTTTAAACAAGAACTTAAGCATTATTGACATATAACTGGTAACTCAGAATTTCCACGACAAAACCCCACAACTTTATTAAATAAATACTTTTTATCACATGTATGTATGTGTTTGTGTGTGTGTGTGTGTGTTTATGCTTGTATACAGGTACTCACAGAGACCAGAGATGTCATATCTACTGTAGTGGGAGTTACAGGCAGGTGGATGCTGGCATGGGGAACTGAACTTAAGTCCAGTGGAAGAGCAGAGTAGGCTCTTAATCTCTGAGCCATCTTTCCAGCCTCAGGACTATGAACCTACTTTCCCTGTTGAACTGTCAAGCTGCACTAATTCACAATGCCAGCCTTCCTTCTTTTCTTCCAGGTGGTTTTTGTAATGCAGGCATGCATAATCCTCATTCCCTGGGTGATGTAGCAATGCCTTTTCATCATCACAGAGCATCTGCTAGCCACCCCTATTAAAAGAAAGCTCTTTTTGTAACATCATTATTTAATTCTGACATGAGACTTGAAGTGTGCTCAGTTACAGCTTCTAGTTTGCTGTTTTATTTTTTTATGGTTGCTTTGTTTTGTTTTCTGGTCGAAAAATTAATGCTCAAAGAAATAACAGTTAAGAGCTAAAAGCTTGTCATGAAACGCAAATCCAGGTCTGCTGCCTGCCACCCCAGCACACCCCACTTGTTCTACCATGTACTCTGCAGGACAGATCTGCTATGCAAGGTGCTGCTGGCTCATACACTGACTTTCTCTACACATGAGTCTACACATGAAGACTTCTTATGACTTCTCAATCCACTTGATGCTTTCCTGCCCATGATAAACTCCCTTTTTGCCAAAACTCCTACCAGAGGGCCACTCTCACTTTTGCAGGTGAACAGGTTGATTCTCACTCTAGTCATGGCCTTTCCCATTTGGATGAGAGGGAGGGAGGAGGGAAAGGAGGAGGAAGAGCCTCTTAGAGGCACAGAAAGCTTTAGTGCCCTTGTCTCTGTGAGCCTGCTGTTTTGCTTTTGTTAGAAATCACCAGCAGCCTGGCAGTATCAACTGCAATCTGCAGTCACAATCAGATCACACTCTTGACTCCTGCGATTCTGAGAGGGATGAGGTCTTCAGAAAGTTATAAATATAACACTTTACAAACCGCACTGAATGCCCAGGGAGATACCCCCTGCAATTAACAACAGGACCTTGCGCTGATTAGATACAATGCTTTCAGAGTTCAGAACATGTGTTCTCAGGAGTTTATCCCTTGTCCTCTACCCTCCTGAAATCCCTCCTGCAACACAAAACTCCTACAAGGCAGGTGCTGCATAGTGACCCTACTTTACAGCTATACCTACAAAGTATTTTACAGGTTTCCAATTCATTTTACTTTCTTGGTTTTATTCAGTTTCCACAATGTCCCCGGGGTAGAAAAAGATGATCTGAAGATCCTTTCAGAGATCAAGACATTTGGTCCCATCTTTACACGGTCACTGAGTAGCAGGGCCACTACTCACAAAACTGAAGCTCCAGATCCCCAGTTTGATTCTGATTTCTCTCTGTTACATCCTTCCCATAACAAGCTGGTCCCCATGCCCTTTCCACATCCTTCTCCCTGGAAGGAGCTTAAAGAAACTCATAGGAAATACACTGAATGGGGGAGAAAACGGGATCTACGGGACTTTGGGAAGGCATTTTAAAGGTTCCATGTTGTGAGTGTGAGGGACAGGAACACTTTCAGGTTCATTAGAGTTGTTTTCATTTGCATGTGTAGGGGTTATTAAATGGATCATGGGCATCTTTTTAGTGGTTACACCGCTGAAGGAAATGAAAACCCCTCCTTCGTAACTTTAGTCCTTATAAAGGGATTTAATGAGCTGCTTCCCATCCACGACAAATGTTAATGAGTCTAATCTTGTGCAGGTTTTACACAGGTAACCACAGCTGCAGTGAGTTCACTCGAGAAATGTCCATGACATTCCCAGAAAATTCCTCTTTATCATATACCTCACTATCTTTCTGCTCTTACTTTCATGTCTCCTCTTCTGTGATGTTCCCTGAATGTTTTAGGGGGTAACGAAGATGCTCCTTCAGAGCTGAGCACTCCACCACCCCTTGTCCTCCACAATGACCAACTGCGAGTCTGTAAGATAACACCAACCTACAACAGTGGACCTTTTTAATTTCATTATTTTTTTAATATTTTAAGAAACACATGCCAGTTGTAAGTACAATGGGATTTTAACAAATAGAAAATATGGCACTGGGGTCAGGGCCCTGCCCCTTAGTTATCCCTCCCAACCACAATCTTTGAATTTCCACAGTCGTAGAAGTGCTGTAAGGGGCAAAATAAGAAAACAGGTTTGTTTTAGCTTGTTTTTATTTTAATTTGGGGACCACCTTTAACAAAGCTCTGGGAGAATAAATGAATTTATTTACTTAAAGTCATAAAAAAACAGCTGTTGTGATGCTCTGGTGACCTCTGTGTTCACAGGAGTCTCCTCTGCAGATTCATCTTTATATTGTTGAGTGCATGACCGGGCCTCCAGCCATGATTGTGTCTCCAATCCCAGAGATTGTGTCAACAGTTGGAATTTGAACACTTTACCCAAATCTTAGTCCAAACAGCAATTCTTCCTCTGTATGTTCCTTTACAGGGTGCTCGAGCCGCACCCTTGTCTTCAGACATACACATTCTTAGAGAGTAGGAAGATAGTTTGTATGTTGACACAGTGGCCTACCACTGTGCTAGAGAGTGTAAATGTGTCCTAAGAAAATGCATTGGTATGCTTGTCATATAAAAAGTCCCAGTCCCCATTCAGCTGCAACAGCCTGAGCATGTGCATCTGTGCCCACTTTTCTTCTTCTAGACATATGTGAGGATTGTATGAATGCATCACCCCTACTTGAGAGTAGAGAGCACCAACTCTATACATGGTATTATAGGGGAAATCGTCATCAGTGATGCTTGTCACTTTCATACCAATATGTTCAATAATTGACATAAAACTTTCCGATTTGCTTCTTCACTGTGCCCCAACACTGCTAAACTTTAGCGTCCCTACCTACAGTTAAGATGGCTTGGAGATAACTGCTTTGCCTAGGGGTGACTAACGGTACGGAAGAGAAGTAAGCATTTGTTTCTTGACCACTGAAATGTTGTAACTGGTTACTTTGGAGGCTAACCCAGTAAGCTCTGAATGATACCCCAGAAGAAAAAGAGTTGTTGCTTAATAGGTAATTATGGCCACTCCCTCGTCTGTTTCCCAGCATCCCCTTGCCTTTTCCCTTTGGCTCTCAGCTTCCATGTTCTCTGTACTCATGACAAAATATGCCGTGTTTCCAGGCTTCTTTTGGCCATTTGTCTGAAAACAGTTCTTTAAGAACAGAATTACCCTGTCAAGAAAAGCTAAACCAAATTCTGGGAATCTGCCTTGAAGCAGAAGGTTTAGGAACTTTGACCTTTGCAGGTCTCTAAGTAACTGCACATTATTCTACAGTTCTAGATTTAAGTCCCAAGGTTCTTGATTAATGGGGTTGATAGCTCTTGCCCAGAACCACTGCTTTTCCTCCTCTCCAAACCTTATAAAATCTTATAATGTTGAGATTTATCTAGGAGGATTTGAGCTAATATACAAAATCAACTCTTCTAAGTGGCCAATATGTATAGGCCAGACAATGAAAAACGTTAAGCTTTTTATACTCTTCTTCCTTCATGTTTCTTCAAGGTTCAGTTTCCCTCTCTCCCTTAAAGTTCTGGCAGCTCCTGCTTGTTAGACACCATCTTCATTATTAGAGTACACTTTGTTGCCATAGCAATTCGTTCCCACTCTCACATTAGTGCACTTACAGTTGCTACAGGCGAAAAGGAAGGGGAGGGCGGGAAGAAACATGATTTTATTTTCTCTGCAGTAGCCAGGCTTTCTCCTGATCTGAGACACTTTTAACTCCCCCTAAAAGGGAACCATCTCTTAGAGGCAAGAACAGCATCTGTGGTGTGTGGCACACAAAGGCAGGTCGCTGCTGTCTAAGCTATGCCTGACAGAGCACAAGGTGCTCCTCTGGACTCCAGTGGGATTGCATCATTCCTGTATTAGAATTCATGTGATTACATAATTCCTGCATTAACTTTAGGCTTCAGAATTACATTAATAGGATTCAAAGACAAGTAGGACTTCTGTCTTTAATAAAGGTCAAAGATGAAAGAGAAGTTGAAAAGTTCTACCGAACTGCCTTGCTAAGGTCGCCAAGGGCACAGATGCAAGGTGGTTGTGAACACTAGGTGTGAAAGATGATCACTGTAACTCGGTGCCTTCGACCTTTTAATGGATTTTTTGAATGTGTTGCTTATTTTTTTTTCCTTTTCTCCATTGTCAAATGAAAGACGTCTCCATTAACTATTTCACACAGGCTTTGTAAATCATGTATTTTGTTAATTTTTCAACATCTGTTTTCATATCTCCCACCATATAATTTATATTCTACACACACTGTGTTAAAGTATTTAATCCTACTATTTATTAATGTGAGTCAATCCTATGCCATGAGATGTGTCTTTCTATTTGAGAATCCACTTCTCCCGCAGCCTCTGTGATCCACATGGAGACCATTGTAATGAGAGGCATTTAACCATTACAGGCAGAACAAGTTATGGATTTTGTCCATTATTATGACTAAGCATCATACAACTAGAAATTCCAAAATGATCTGCGACAGCCAATGACTTTGGCTATTTATATATTAAACTGTACAATTAAGTTTTCATCTCTCAGCATGATATTAAACATAATCAAACTTTATAAATACTTAAATATTTTTGCAGGAGAAAAAATCTGCTACTTTCAACTGCAATTTTGAAATGTTCAAATATGTATAGACAAGCTGCTGTATTTTATATAAATGGATGTATTCATAGAACAAACTTTAAATTCCAGAAAACAACACAGATTGTAGAAGTTTAAATTCCTGTTCCTATTCCAATAGAAATGAGTAATGTGACCATTTTGGGAACAGTGGCAGTGGGGGGGGCATTTTCTGTGCTTACTTAAGATTGCTATTTTGTAGAGAAGCATTTGTGGTCTGGTGACTCAAGATTGAGGAGCAGTAGGTAGCCACCCATTCTGCATTCTAAATTCTCCATCTGCCCATCTGGTCTTGGTGCCTGCTTAAATGCTTGACTAGGTAACTCTGCCCTCTACTGGTTAAAGCAGACATTCTCAGTGTTTGATGGAACTGCAAAATGCTGTGGGATTTATACTACAAAAAAATTGTTTTACAGCAGAAGAAATGAGATTCAGAGAACACATGGCTGTGATCCCTGGAAGTTCATGTCACCAGCTACGAAAATAACTTATTTTCTTAATCTGAAGTAGTTATTTTTTTTTCTAAAAAGTATAGTGTAGAAATGAGATTCTTACGCAATGCAGTAGCAAAAACCCCCAAACTGTAAATTTCGTTCCTGAGGCCACAGGAACATTTGTTAAGTTCAATGTCTACGTCAGCATGACTCACTTGTGCTACTTAAATCTAGGTCAGGTGAGTAATTCACAATTTATCACGGATCTTTGCATTCTCCTTAAAACCTCTCACGCGCACTGTCTTGGTTTTATAAGTGCCCCATCATTTTCTGCCTCATGAACCTGTCTTCAAATGGAATATTGTCTTAAGGGATTTTTTGATCAGAGGGCTTTAACTCAAATACTTCTCCTTATACATGTCATTGATAGTGTTATGTGATGAACTGTGTCTGCCTAGAGTTGGTCACATAAACAGAAAAGGCAACCTAAGAACAGACGGGCTCAAATAGCACATAGGCGGGACTTCACAATCTGCCATTCACCTGTCTACCAACCAATTAAATCCAGATGTAGACAGTGACAATAACAAAATTCCATGTCACCTCACCTAGAAATGTGGCCCTACTATCACTATTTCAATCCTTCAATTCTCTTATTCCACATAACCATTTTTGATGGAGTCAAAATATATCAAAGTGGCAAATTATGGGATAGGAACAGATACTGGCGTAGTAGAAGAATTGGTTCTAGTGCCTGGAGAGGACAGGACAGGGAACAGAGACAAAGCAGACACAACTAAAAATGTTCTGAACATGTTGCAAAGAGTCAAAAATTCACATGGCTCACCTCCGAAGAATTAAGTTGCTTGTTTTATATATTTAAAAAAATAGTGTCTCATATAATCCAAATTAGAGTGAAGAGATTTATATTTCTCATTTATCTGGCTTTCTATCATGAAACAGTTAAATTAATAATAACTTTGTGAATTCATGCTCATCTGTCTAACCATCCCTGAGATGGAATAATATTAAGAGAATTCATTTTTTTAAGACTGTCCATCTTATTGGAGAAATAAGAAAGCTATATTTAATACTGAGAGTACTCTGTGTCATGCAATTCTATAGTCATTAGAGGTGATTTTGGTTCCAGATAAGCGTAGAATCCTCCTCTTTCTAGAGCTTTAATGCCTGTGGAGGATATCAAACAGAAACAAAAAGAAAGAGTAGATACATATTGTGATATGGCCAAGTCTTCCTCAAGGAGGTGTGAGTGAGGAACCCACTCAAGAGGTGAGAGAAAGTGCAGCTTTAAGTTGGCTGGTGAGGAAGCCTTCCTAAAAAGGACTTCAGGGTTCAAAACGCTAGAAGGAGTGAGGAAGCAAGAGCCACAGAGGGCAGGGGAAGGTTCTGTGTTCACACTCCAAATTTACGGTGGTTGTCACCTGTAATTCCTCATTAACCTCACCTTTAATCCCTCACACGTCAGCCAGTTTCCCTTTTCTCAGATCCCACTTGTCTCTGTACACTGTGACAGTGATGATCCTTGGACCTGATGTTGAGGTTTTCTCCTTTTCTGTCTCTTCAGATTCTAACTTCTCCATAAAGTCCATGGTCAACTGTCAGGCACTACCAGCACCCCTAACAAACACCCTGCGTTTGGATGCTGATGCTCTCTAGGTTCTTTACACTTACCCAGTAAAACCTCAGACCTGAGGAGTCCAGAATGTCTCTAGTTCATGCTGGCAGTCAACTGTTTTCAATCAGAAACCATCTACCTCAACTGAGCTCTCAGCACTGCGCAGAACCCAGGTCACAATATTCCAGTCCTTTTGCTTTGCCACAGTTTAGGGTGGACACTCTTATCTCCTTCTCATTGCTATTATCCTCCTCAAGTATTCTCTTTACCAGTCCCTTTCCCATTCAGCTTAAGAAAAATCATCTGTGTGACCATTGAACTGAACCTATCCATGAAACCTGGCGACGGCAGGCGTGGGTACACAGCTGAAGACAATGATTCCTCCACACCTCAGATCTATCAGTAGCATCAAGCTGCATCCTAGCTGTTTATTCTTTTGTCTATAGGCCAACACTACTGTCAGTCTTACGCAGAAACCCCTCTCATTCCATTGAATGTTAGTAAAAGCAGGCTGGTGGCCAAAAACTAGTGGCAGGTGAAAAATTTATATTTTTCTTTCTAAGGCTCAGAGAATATTTTTTAGAAGAGTCATAAAGAATATAAGAACCAGAAGATAACATCACCTTCTGACTGTGTCTTCAAGATACAGTTACTGTGATCAGGAGCATGCAGCACCTGGAAATGTCTGCACGGGGGATTGCATAGACTGTCAGACCAGATAGAGTGCAGAGGGCTGCAAAGGCCCTTTCCAGTCCTGCTGAACTATTTCCTCCCAATCCTTTTTAGAAGAATAATTCCAAACAGGATTTTGTGCTTATTGGCATCTTAATACAGTTCTCTGATGATCATCATGATCTCGTTTTAGCTGAATTGAGTGAATTTTCAGTCTACATGTAGAATTATCTACCTACCATTTGACTCAATTTTTAATTGTAAGAGGACAAAATTTAACAAAAAAAGAAAAAAAAACCCAAAAAAACAAAATGGAACTAAAATTTGGGTCAACACTTTAAAATAATATTTGTTTACTTCTATTATCTATCTATACATTGTCACTTTTTATTAATGTATTTTATTTTCAATTAAAATGTAAGCATGTAATTTATGGCTTTCCTTCTCCCTTTAATCTGTCCCATGCCCCCTGCTTCCTCTCATATTCATGACCACTTTTTATTTGCTATTGTTACACATATATGCATATATATAAGTGCATGTAAATAAACATACAGATGAAATATCAAATTGTTTACTGTTGTTTATATATAATTTATATATATGTTTTAAGGGCAGACTACACGATACTGGACAATCAGTCGTGAGCCTCATCCCAAAGGAGACTGATTCTCCCAATCTTAGTACCCATTGCCTATAGCTCTTTATCTAGGCCAGGGGCCCTGCGAGATTTTCCCATCCACACTGGGACATCATCAACCACTTCCTATTATTGCATGTCATCTTTCAGTTCTTCAAGAATTGCAGATGAGACTATACTTGATCAGGAACTCAGTCTGTGGCTGTACCACAACAAAAATGGCATTCATGTGATACTTCTCGTTTTATAATTATTATGTAAAATGGTACATCACATATTTCTATCCCAATAATAATTCCAGGTGCCAGGCAGTGGTGGCACATTCCTTTAATCCCAGCACTTGGGAGGCAGCAGCAGAGGAATCTCTGTGAGTTTGAGGCCAGTCTGGTCTGCAAGAACTAGTTCCAGGACAGACTCCAAAGATACAAAGAAACTCTGTCTTGGAAAATAAAAATCCAGGTAAGTAGCATATTTTCAGACAAAATAAGGATGATCTTAAGAAAAGAAAAAGGAAGAAAAATATCAAAAGTAATCTCACAGGAGCAGAAAGAGTGTGGTGCCAGGGAGTTAGGATGGGAAGAGGAAAGGACTTGCTGAAGAGCAAGGGGGGAGAAGCAAAAAGTCAGGGGTGGCAGGGAGGCAGAGAGGCAGGGAGGCAGGGAACAGGAGGCAGGGGGCAGGGGGACAGGGGTAGGAGACAGGGGACAGAAGGCAGGGAGGCAGTGGACAGGAGGCAGGTAAGCCAGGAGGGAGGCAGGGGGCTGGGAGGCAGGGGAAAGCAGGGAGGAATCAGGAAGGAAGGATGAAAACTTGGGTGAATGAAGAGGAGAGAAAAGAAGGAAGGCAGAGAAGTCTAGGGGAGAGGAGGAAAGAAAGACTGAAGAGGCTTATTTTGTTTTTTCATTTTGCTTCCTGACCACTGAAAGCACAGTGTCATACTAATCTAAAATCTTAAGGATCCTTGAGAATCATTTCAGAGTTGAAAATAAACAGGCAGTGGGTTTTGCTCCTATTCTTATTGAGAAATCACAAATTAAACTCTGAAGTTAAGTTTTTGCTTTCTCTCTACAAACACTCATTTTTTATTTTATTTTTTTTAAAAAGTGCTTTAAACCAGGAAGAAAGAATTCTCCTGAGTTCTCAGAGACTAATCTAAGACATTTGACATCATCAGTGTTTCTATAGTCTAGGCACAAAGAATTTTAGAGAGTAAGGGTATAAAAACATTATAGGCTGGGTGTATCTGCTCCCTGTCTCTCTCCCCCCCCCACACACACACATGCACGCACAAGTCACACCCCCATAGACAGTCAACATGTGGTTCTTTCATGGTAACTTTTGCCCTTTGTTAGAGCTGGTAAAGTATTCCACAGAGCGCCCATCCACAGAGATTAAATTTTTGTCTTTTTTTTTTATCTGAAACTGACAGAGAAGGGCACTTAGATGAATTAATAATGAAGAGGTCCTATTACTGTCATTTACTTCCATACTATAAGGATAAAAAGGCCATCCTCACATGGAATTGCAATGCTGACTACCTTTATCTACTCACTTCACACAATCTGTCAGCATACAGGGACGACTGTAGGTTCACACAATGAGACGACACAATCCGTCAGCATTCAGATGCATGGAAGACTGTAGGTTCATACAATGGACGAGATATCCCAGCCTTCCCACTGCGTTTCCTATCAATTATGATGGGCATAAACCCACGTTCCAGAGGAACGATGGTATATCAACCTAATGCTACACAAGGGACCATGCTGCTTTGCGCGGCCTTTAAAATTAGTCTTAACTTAAAAAGTAATTTAGCCCTTGTACTTCTGTAAGCCTGGAAGAATTCTAAAAGAATCTGCAATGTGGGTGCTCATTTTCTCACTAATTTAAGTCCTATTTCTTTAGACCTTACAGGATCAATGGCCCTGGCACATTCGAGTCTTTTGGTTGTTGTTGTTATACTCAAAAGCTCATTTGGGTACACATGTACTACCAAGATAGAAAGTAGTGTAATTTAGAGATAAAAATTGGGAATTACTAAGCCTTTTCTTCTCTGAACTCAAACCCTTTAAAACGTCCGATGACAGTGGCAATGGCCACGCTGGCAGCCATTACACTTTTTCTCACTTTCCTGCTCCTGGGATTAACCCAGCAGTATTTATCCAAGAATCAAAATACGTTTTTCTTATAACTGCCCCTTCTAGATTCCACTCCATTTTCCCACAGGGATTATGATGGAAAAACGGAGAGTATCGCAATACAAATGAGCTGCGCACAGTCCAACCACTTGGAAAGCATCCATTCATTGATTAAGGATCCACTCATTCAGTAAATATTAAGTAACTACCAGATGACAGAACCGTATTGTAAGTTACAAGATTATATCACCGAGACAGGAAAAGAAGCCTTCAAATAGTCATCTCTGTGTTTCTCCTATCAGCTCTCCTCTTTATAAAAACACTGAACAGGTGGTTTCAGTAATAATATCCAAACTCTTTTCCTGTTTCCTTAATTTACTATTCTAAGAGTTCTACGTTGCTAAAATTTCTGAGTATAAATGTAATGTCAACATAATGTTCCATGGAGTTGATTCACAGCAATTTATTTATCTACCCCTTAATGTGGGGCAGTTAAATTCAACCCTCACCCCAGCAGAACTTAGCATCTTTATATGACAGATTGGTCTGCTAGCTTCTTTCTAGTCAAGATGGGATTACAGGGCTAAAGTGTGACATCACAATAAGAGCTACATCACTTGGGAATTGGGTTATAAAGGATCACCACATCTATCTCCCTCTCTAGTGTGTTCTGTCTGGAGTTTCAGATATACCATCCAGCACCTCCTGAAAGAGAGACAGGAAGAGAAGGAAAGGGGAAGCAGGGAGAGGAGTGAATGCTGCGTACACTCGGAGATGAGGAGGGTGAATGGATCCTGAGTGCGCAGAGAGATGAGGAGGATGGGGAGGATGAATGGATCCTGAGTGCGCAGAGAGAAGGATGGGGAGGGTGAATAGACCCTGAGTGTGCAGAGGGATGAGGAGGATGGGGAGGGTGAATGGATCCTGAGTGCGCAGAGAGATGAGGAGGATGGGGAGGATGAATGGATCCTGAGTGCGCAGAGAGAAGGATGGGGAGGGTGAATAGACCCTGAGTGTGCAGAGGGATGAGGAGGATGGGGAGGGTGAATGGATCCTGAGTGCGCAGAGAGATGAGGAGGATGGGGAGAGTGAATGGATCTAAACTTTTCTGAAGTTAATTCTCTGAAGAGATACTGGTTGTACCAAAATGTATATTTTCCTATTACAAATGTTTACATAAAGATTGAGGAAAATTAATAGCTACTTAGTCAATTATTATTTGACTTGACGAATACAAAGGACCAGAAACCTTGCCTTGAATCCTCATGGGACTGTGATCTACTCTGACAGCTGCTCACACTCACACTGTTTCCTGTAGCAGGATGTATTTACCAGCGAAGGAACTGTGGCCTTGAATGACATGGTCACATAAATACAGCTGCAGAGATGGCTCAGCAGTTAAGGGCTCTCCCTGCACCTCCAGAGGAGTTCAGGTCCCTCCACCTGTGTCAGGCAGGACCTCTTGTCACTTCAGCTGCAGGAGATCTGATGTCCTCTTCTAGCCTACATTGGCACCCTCCACGTGTGTCATCTCTCACCCCAACGCAAGCACATGCATACACTTGAATAAACATTCATATCAATCTTTATAAATAAAAGTGCAAAGAGCTTGTCTTGCCAGAGTGTACTGGTACTTCCTATTTCGTGTTGTTCTCAGCTAGCCCAAAGTCTTCACAAAGCCATAAGGAAACCATAAAATTCAGTGTATCATTTAGCATTCAGGTATGTGAAACTATAGAATGTTACTGGAATTCCAGCTCTATGCATATCAGAGAAGAAGATGACAGACAATCCTTAGCCACTGAACTACTGAAAACCCCAAGGGTGTGATTCCACAGTGCGGAGATCTATGGCCAGTGTGGCAAACAGCAACCAACACAGGCAATGTGTGCTCAGGTTTTACAAAGGCCACAAATATGCACGGGACCTGTTTGGGCACGATCTAGTAAGTGGTGGGAGGTCACTGTCACCTCTTTCAGAGGAGCATGGCATAAAGAGAGCCGTGTTTCATAAACTACAAGAGCAATATTGTCTGGTGGAGCGAACCTGAAGGCCTCAGCACTGCTTTTCATTCTGTGTTATTAAACCCCAAAGCCTCTTCCACTGATCCCCAGGGCACGTGGACATAATACACATAAGGAAGAACCAACCACAGTGTATGATGGTGAATATCCATCCTAAAGGGACACACCGTGGCAACTCCAAGGGCTGGAAGCTCTGATGATAGGAAAGCAGAATCACTAAAACCCAAAAGGAGGTGTGGGTGGGTGGTTGTATGTCCTTATGAGAGGAAAACTTCACGCTTCTGGATTCAGTAGCCTCTGGATTTCAGGTAATTAGGCTTCTAATCACTAAACGAGGCTATACTAACAGTCCACTGACATTTCAGTGCGAAGGCCAGAGAGCACGCGGGAGATGGAACTTATCCTTTCCTTCTCGCTGAAGCTTATTAACACTGTCACACTGGCCAAGCTGCTGAAGGCCCCTTTGGAGGACCTGGCCTTGTTAGTGATTAAAGGCCATGTGGGCTATTTCTCTTCAATTGATAGATTAGAAAAATAGGGTCAAATAAGGCTGAAAATGTTTCATTTTGCATGGATCTGTCTCCTAGTTAGCTATGGAGTGGAGACTGAAGGGGCACCTACTTCACAAGCACAGACCAGTGAGTGAATACAGTGGGCATATGGTTGTTCGGCAGACATTTGGTAAGTTCTCTGCTTCTTATTTTGTGATTTTTTTTAAATCTCTAAATCTTTGGCCAGGCATTGTCAAGACATTACATTGATTTGGTTTCTTTCCATCAAGGCAAGGGAAGCTGCTTAGAAGAGAAGGGAGGAAAATAAAAAGCTCGTAAGCCTCATCATAGGCATGAAGGTTGTGGGGTGTATTACTTCATTAATCTTAGCAATTTAAAAATTTTAAGAAAAGTTTTCAAAGCTATAAACTAAATAAAGATGAGAAAAATTGCCATGGCGACATGTGAAAAAATCTACCTAAGAAACATCTTTCTCCAGTGAAAAGAACACAGCCCCACCCCTCTAGGTTTTTAGAGCTCATAGAGACAAAAACTCAGTACAGCTAGTGACTCTATCAATACATGAATTATCTACTTAGTTACTTCCCAGAACAGCTGCTTCAGAGTCAGAGCACATCCTGAGAAATTTTGTGGGCAATTTCTAACTCTGTGTTCACATTCATAAAGACATTGGCAGAGTGAGGATTTATATATTTGGGGATTAGCACACATACAAACATTGCCTAATTGAAATCGGTCACTCTTAGATGGTTCCCTGAAGTATGTGACCTGAGCTTGAGAGGAATCACCAGGTCTGTGACACACAGCTGGTTTTAGCCTCAGTCACTGTCAAGCATAACTCATTACTAAGACCCTGTATACATCCAAATCAGATGGGCATAGGATTTCTTGCTTCAAATATTCAGCTCATATGTCCACTGAATTTTGTAAAGGGCTGAAAAAAGGAATATAGTCAATAAGTAATGACTCAGAAAAGTAAAATTTCCTTAAAATCAGAGAAAGTTCTACGAAAATCTACAGTATCATGCACATTTTTAAATGTTTAGAACTCTTTAAGAAAGAGGAAACCTACTAAAATGAAAAGAAACGGGAAAGGAGACCACACAAAATCAACACAAGAAAGGTAAAAGCAACCTTGGATGGATATGTCTTCATGGAGAATGGGGAAATAGAGCCCTTGGTATCTGAATAATTAAGAGCCAAGGCAAACTGACTGTCAGGGACAGCTGATGGAGAGAGCTGTAAATACTGGTCTACAGGAAGAACGCAGGTCAGTTCTACTGCTGACCTCCTAAAGAGCCTTAAACGTTTTATTTTAGGATGCGTAAATGCAGAGATAGGTGAGTCAGAGAACTATATTTATAGCTTGCATGAAAATAATATCAAACATTTTAAATATAATTTGCATTTTTTGCATTCTTTCACAGACTTCTACATAACATCACCGCATGTTCCTTTTTGTAGTAATGAGTGAAAGGGGAGCGGGCCCTGCTTTTCGTCCCGCCGGCTCCCGCACGGCTAGCTTATACCGCGAAATAACAACACACAAATTGTATTCA
>LOEQ01002376.1:169386-181577 GCA_001685075.1 Bramus lutescens | reverse complement strand
TGACAAAGGCTCATATATGTGAGGCTGTCTTTGTTCACTATGTAGCCGATATTGGCCTTGAACTGCTGTTCAACCTGCCTTCATTACTTCTTTTGGTTTTTTGAGACAGGGTTTCTCTGTAGCTTTGGGGCCCGTCCTGGAACTAGGTCTTGTAGACCAGGCTGGCCTTGAACTCACAGAGATCTGCCCGCCTCTGCCTCCCGAGTGCCAGGATTAAAGATGAGCACCACCACCACCCAGCCTGCCTTCATTTCTTGAGTGTGGGATTGCAGGTATGCACAGCCGGCTTAGTTCATGATTTATACAGTTATGGAGATGGTACCTAGGGCTTCTTGCCTGCAGGGCTGAACTTCATGCCCAGTCTCAGGAAGAAGAGAGGATTCCTGGAAAGGCATTTGAAGTGACTCCTACAAAGTTTTTCAGGCAGAGTCAGCACAGCCGGTCAGTTAACAGTGTCCTTCTGCCCCATCACCGCCTAGCTGCCTCCTCCTCCAATGATTCCTTGGCCCAGCTGAGGTGGCCTTCCCTTTCCACTGGCTTTCCCTCCTGTGTAGAACAGGGATCAGTGTCCTGCTCTTGGCCCTTCACTCCTCAAGTAGATTCTCCACCTTCCTAGTGCTACGGCCCTTTAATACAATTCTTCATGTTGTGGTAACCCCAATCATAAAATTATTTTCATTGCTAAGATATCTGTGTTTTCCAGTGGTCTTAGGTGACCTCTGTGAAAGGGTTGCTTGACCTCCTCAGGGACTGAGACCCACAGGTAGAGAACTGCTGGTCTAAAGGCCCTCCGCAAATTCTTTCTCTATACAACGTCTGACTTTTCAAGTCATTGTCATCTAAAGAAGACCATATCCTTGCCTCCTTCCGCCTTGGGAACATGAGCCATGTTTTTAGAGAGAGGTTACAAACATGAAAAGCGAAGAGGTGGAGCTAAACACTTTAGTAGCGAGTGACGAAATGTGTGAAAACTGGCAATCTAAATGGCCACATTAACCTGGATGAGTACCAGCAGTCAGTAGCTGCAGAAGTGGCAGGATGCAGCAAATGGTTGGTAACTGTACGTCGATAGAGTGCTCAAGGAATTAATGGTGAGTAATACCAGAATGCTAACTTAAGGATGCTCTGACACCAGGAGCTGCCGTGAACAGCTCCGTCAGGCACAGTCAGACGGGGTGAGCGACAAAGGGCGTGTCAGAGTTTGTGCTTACTGAAGTTCTGCATGGGACCACGATTGCTGTGGCCATTGTTTCGGCTCTACCAGGACCATCTGCTGCCCCAAAGCAGCATCATTTAACACCACTGCTGGGAAAATTCCTCCCTGAAACGGGTGAGAAGGGGACTAGTCATCTTGCTCAACTAGTTTCCTTTCTCCTCCATCCTGCTCTCTGAGCATGCGCGTGCCGGTGTTTCTTTCTTGTGGGTACGTGGGTGGGAATGCACACAGAGGCCAGAACAGGTCGAGGGTCTTCCTCTATTGCTCTGCACTTGATGCCTTTAGCCTTGAGGTAGAGTTGTTCACGGAACTAGAAACTCGTCCTGAGGCCAGGGGGGTATTTCAGATTTCGGATTTTCAGATTTGAGATGCTGAACCCATGCTTCCAGCTGCAACGTGGAAACAGAAAGACAATGAATATTTGCACTGGAGGAAAAAGAGGTTTTGCAGTACTCTATTCGTGCATTCTGACATTTGACAATCTAATCAGTCTTTCTTCAAGGGAAATCTGACAACTTAATTAGCTTATATTTCCTTTACCTGGGTGCTTCTTCAGCTCAACTTCTCTATTTTCCTTTTAAAACGGCCCTCATTGCTAACGGATGCAGAGCCTTCCTAAGCTTTTGTTCTTCAAGCTTTAGAGAGCCTTGACTATCATAAAACAAAATATATTTATTTAAGAAGATATGGGTGCTTCTGTCTCTTGGAGCTCAGTACTGAATTAACGCTCCCTTATGTGTTAGTTCCTTCGCTGCTGCTGTGGTGAAATGCCACAGTAGCAGCTGAAGGAAGAAAGGGTTTGTGTTGGCTTAAGGTGCCTGTGCTGGAAGATCACAGGGGAAGGTGTGGCAGCAGGTGGCAGGGCAGGAAGTTGGCTGCTCCATTTCATTCACACACAGGAACAGAAAGCAAGGACAGGAAGTGGGGCGAGGCTACCAAGCATCACTAAGCAGAGATGGAATTTTCAATGACCTTGAGGAGGATATCTCTCATTTAAAACACCACATTTGTAAACCCACAGACAGTGCCACAATCTGGGGACCAAGTGTTCAATGCATGAACCCATAGGGGACATTTCTAATTTAAACCACAGCTCCAGGCACTGTTTCAGTTCCAGGGAAACTTCCTTTTTTCATGTCTCTCACCTTATGTTCTCGGGATAAAAAAAAAGTGTCTCTCTTGCAAATCCTGTTGTCACATGCCACCTGTCATGTGGTGATGTGGCCCTCACTGGAGGCAGCACAGATGGGGCCAACCCATCTTAGACTTCTAACCTTCAAAATTATGCTAAATAAAGACTCAGGTATTCTGTTATAACAGATTTTCTATGGCCTTTTCATACACATTCATTTAAATTTACTATTTTCTGTACTCCCTCTTCTGCTCTCTCCTTATCTACTTTTTTATTCATACATATTTTATCTGATCTTGCTTCCTACTGCTTCTAGAGCCACAAGTCGTAGGTAAGTAAATCAGCAGCTCAGCTCATCTTTATTTCTCATCCCTGACCCCTCCCCTTGATACATCACTGTTTGGGGCGCTTACTCCTGCTGGTTACATGTGTGAACACTTGGTCCTTTGGAGGAACTGGCTCAGATAATTGGTGTTGAGCTGGAGGTGGGAGTTCAGTGCCCAGCAAGCAAGTCTGGGGTCTGCAGAACAACCTAGACTCTCAGGTAGCTGCAGTCTAGAGTTTGAGAGTCGCAGAGTGTGCCAGTGGCCTGGAAATGTATACAATGTAGGGCTTCTTTGAGGTAGTCTTGTGGATGGGCTCTTTCTTTTGAAAGGCTGTAATTCCTGCTCGAGGCCTTCTGCAGATTAAAGAAGTCCACACACATATAAGGGAGATGCTCTGACTTCACTGGTAACGACATCTAAAAAACAACATCTATGCTCATGCTTTCACAAACAGCTGGGCACTGCAGCCTGCCCATGGTGGCTGCCTAGTTTAAACTCATTGCAGACACCCTGGCAGCCTCTCCCGAGCTCAGTGTTCCATGCATGAGACAGCATCACACCACAGAAATGTCTGGTAGCGGATAGTGTGCTGCTCCTCCCGCTTTCTCCTTCCCTACTTTGGACAGACACCTCCCATCTTGGCTTCTGTAGGCTCCTCCATTTGCATACTTCCAAGGAGCCAGTGGCTGGCCAGCTTGAGTGGTTGCCCTTTGACAACAGTTCCCTGCCCATACTGACATACTGAACTGCGTCTCTTCCTTCAGAATCTAGGTAGAGAGTGCACACTTATTTGGCTGCTCTCCTGCCAGTGGCTGTACTTGGGCCAGAACTGTGTCTGGTACTAGCTCCAGCTTTAACCTGTGGCTGGGAATTAGAATCCTTTAGTTTGGCTTGTGGCTTCTCAGCTGTGTGGGGATGGATTTTTGAAAAGGATTTTTAAATATTTGCCATGTGTGTGCATGTGTGGTGTGCACATGTGTGTGTATGTGTTTTGCATGAGTGTGGGTACACATGTGCGTATGGGTACACATATGTATGGAGGCCTGAGGCTGACTTTGGGTGTGTTCCTTGATTGTTCTTCACTTTATCTATTGAGGTAGGATCTCTCAGTGGAACCCAGAACTGGAGAATCAGTGAGTCAAGGAAAGCAGCTTACTTCTGGGACTTCACGCTGTTGGAGTGCCGGGCGGCAGGCAGGCTGCCATGCTCACTTGGCCTTTCCATAGGTGCGGGGACCTGAACCTGAGGCTTGTGCTGCAAGTGCTTTATACACTGAACTGTCTCTCAGCTCAGGAGAAAGGCTATGTGGGGAGGGAGGGACCCAGGAGGGGGATGCCACCCTGTGTAGGGGGACGGATTGAGTGATGGCTGGGGCAATCGGTGCCTTGTCTGTGGGTCTGTGGTGACTGTACCATCCAAATGGAATCATGCCCCCAGTCAGGGACGCTCATGTGGAACTTGACATCAGTGGAGAGCACAGAGAGAACAAATATTCAGAAGACAAACAGATTGAAAATGTGCTGATGACCCTAAAATTTACTCAGTGATCCAGAAACTTCAGCAGTAAAGCCATTAATCACACTGTTGTCGGAGTGGAAGAGAAAGAAAGTGTGGGAATTCCCTCGGAACTGATTCCACGCAATGCCTGTGTCAAATCCTGACTATTTGGACCTCGCTGGCTGATACAATTATTATTTGCCCTGTTTGCTCCTGAGTTGCACACCAGAGTGGCATGCATGAATGTGTGTGTGTGTGTGTGTGTGTGTGTGGTCTGAGTTGCTGAGATGAAATTGATTCTTTCACTTCCAGGTTAGTAGCCTGGTCTTCCTTGCATGAGTACCATTATTCTCCCATTATGTCAGATGTTCAAAGGCGAGAACAGTATGAAAATGTTAAAACAGGGTACAGACCCAGGAGCTCACCCTCAGATTGCATGACAGTCTAGGAGGGCCAGTAATGCCTCTTTGATTCTCTCTCTCAGTCTTTGTCATGTGCATGTGCGCTCGCATATCACATGTGTGTGGGAATGTACATGAACATATATATGCATGTGGAGTCTTAAAGTTAATGCCAGATGTCTTCCTTGATTGCTCTCTATTTATTGAGGGTCTCCTCTGAACCCACAGCTCACCAATTCCAGCTAGCCAAGCTAGTCAGCTTACCTTGGGATCTCCTGTTTCTGCCCTAGGAGTGCCTTGATTACAGGCAGGCTACTGTGCCTGCTCAGTTTCTATGTGGGTTCTGAGGAAGCTGTTTTCTAGACTCCCATTCTCATCCTTGTGAGGAAAGCACTTGATTCACTGAGCTGTCTCCCCAATAGCACCTTCTTGATTTCTTAACAGTACACTGTCACCTTCTGCTTGCCCCAGGGTACTTAAGAATGAGGCCTCACACAAAATTATGGACTTACTCAAAGCATTATTAGATTAAAAATAACCCAACAGCAATAAACCTCTACTTCAAGCTTCCCAAAATGATGGCAATATTTTGTCACAGTGTCCAAAGCAGACCAGGACTGGCCTCAACAAACCCATGTTTATTTTTCCACAGCTTTTATACCCAATGTAAATGGGGGTGGGGAGAAAGTAACAAAAGACTTTATTAACATGATACAAAGGATAACTCACACAGTCAATAGCTTTATTACTCTGAGACATCAAATCATTAGCATTCTGTTGTCTAGGTAGCTAAGGTGCTACAGTTCTTCACCAGGTGACATCATAGTTACAAAAGAAGGAGCAGAACTATATTTGCATATTCTGACCACCTGTCAGGATGACATGGACTGGCTTGAATGAGCTATTTTAAATTAAAAAGAACCGTACAATCACGTCCTGAGTTGAGACCTGCAACTACGCAATTGAGTAATCTCCAAACTCTCTGACCCTCAGACAGAGTGGAAATGGGCCCACATTTCTCGGGCTCCACAGCCTGCACCCTTAGACAGTTAACTTGTTCTCCACCACCACAGCTATAAATCCACAGAGGGCAGGATACAGTAGTTTTTGTTGACTGAGGAAATGGTATTTTATAACTGGCCTTGCTCTTTACGTGTACACGTTCTTTGAGTTATGGTGGGATTGTGTCCCAATAAACTCATCATAAATGGAAAATACCAGAATCTCTTTCTCAAACACCCAACCTCCCAGCAGCCGAGGGTTGGGGGCAGGAAGGGTTCTTCTGAGATAATTTTCCATGAATTAACCTTTTCTGTAGCCGTTCACACACACACACACACACACACACACACACAATGCATTGCAATTGCTCTCCACCCTCCAGGTCACCCTCTTACCCTTGCCAACCCCTCCCTACAAGTTCTTTTCCTGCATTCATGGCTTTTATTATTGTTTGTTTTATGGCCCACAGAGTTTAACAGGTGCCATCTGTGTGACTGGGGTTTAGAACTATTTCCTGGGCTCTGGTAGGCTCACCAGGGGTACCCACCAAAGATGACAAATGCCTCCTCTCCAGAATCTGTTATATCATAGCCCCAGTGCATCAGGGACAGGCAGAACCCATGTTCTCTGAAGCGGAAGGCTGTACAAGGTTTCCTTGGTACGATTATTTATTTATTTGTGTGTGTGGGTGTGCACACGCGCACGCGCACGTGTACACATGCATGCACGCCTTTGTGTGTGAAAGGGGGAGAGGGAAGGAGGTAGGGAGCTGCCCGCTGAGGTGAAAGGGCAATTTGGGGGAATCTGTTCTTTCCTTCCACCATGTGGGTTCTGGGGATTGAACTCAGGGTGTCAGTTTGGAGGTAGGAGTTAGGCACCTTTACCCAGTGAACATTTCACCAGCTCTTACCTGGTTCAATTTCGTACCATTGTGGATAGACTGAGAAGTTATCCATATTTCCATGGCTTCGGGATGATCTGAGAGCCCTGCTAACCAGTATACACGGGAAAAGTCTTCCTACCCCCCCACAATCACACACACACACACACACACACACACACACACACACACTCAAACAAAAGAAAAACCAGACAATCCCCATCCACACAGAGCAGAGGCCAAATCAAAAGCTCCACGGTCCTGAAGCTCAAAGAGCATAACTGATTCCATAAACAATTTGGACTTCATTATTCTGCTGATTTCTGGGCTCTGTCCCTGTCGATTATTACAAAGGTTTTCCTCTGACTTTTTCATTACTGCTCTATTTGTGAAGCTCAGACTCAATATTTGAAGGCCACATTTCCCCTCCATACCAAACTTTACTAACGGAGCAATAGAGATATATTTGAGGGCAGAGAGGGAAATGAGGTGGGGTAAACTTCAAAGATGATGAAGGAAACGCAAATGATATGGGGTGTGAGTTGAGTTATTTTGATAATTTTGTGGGAGGCACAAAGGAACTGCAGCTGCTGTTCTGATTTCATTTTGATGCCATGCTTAGTATTTTTCTGAGGTGCATTATTAAAATTATGGGCTTTTGCTGTCTTAACTTTGATGGCTTTTCTTTTGAGGCTGCAGAGTGAAATAAAAATTAATTTTGAAAACAGGCATGGAGGTGGACACCTGTGTCCTGGGACTCAGGAGAACCACAAATTCAGTGCCATTCTGGGTAACAGAGTGAGAACGTTCTCAGAAAATTAAGAAGTAACAAAGAACCCAAATGAATTTTAGAGACAGGATATTTTAAAGGCCTTAGTGTCAGGCATCTGACTAATTCTAGTTTAAATTATTTAGTTACAAAACACTCTAAAGACCCTTAGTACATAGTCTCCTGATGAGTGGTCATTTTTCTTCCTTTTGTGTGTCTGGCATAGGTATATGTTCTTGTGACTGTGTGCACGTTTGAATGTATGCGGAAGCCAAAGGCTGACGTCAGTTGTTTTCCTCAACTGCTGTCCACCTAACTTTTTGAGCTAGGATTGCTCACTGAACCTGGCCAGCAAGCTTCAGGGATCCCCGTTTCTGTATTCCCAGAGCTGGGATTGCTGAACCTGGGTTTTTCTATGGGCTCATGGCCTTCAAACTCAGGGCTTCATGCTTGCTGACTGAGTCATCTCCCAAGGCCCTCATGATCTTTCTTTTAAAAATTATTTTTATTTTGAGATCATGTGTATCCATGTGTGTCTGTGCGGAGGTATGTGCATGAGTTCAGTTGTCTTCAGAGTTGGAAGAAAAGCATCATATCTCCTCGGGCTGGAGTTACGTGTGGTCGTGTACTAACTCACACGGATGCTGGAAACCAAACTCAGGTCCTCTGAAAGGGCAGTGATTGTTCCTTACCCATCAGCCATCCTTTCTGCCCCAGGGGTTTAGTTTCGAGGGTCACAGGATCTCTGGAATGTCCTTTGGTCATTGGGTTCTAGAAAAAAGAACTGGGATGGTTGAAGGGTAGGAAAGACAGATGGGGAAGCCCGGAGGGCGGCTGGGAGCCTGGTGCTTGCACGTTGCTGGTCAGTGATGGTGACTGACTAAGAAGGACGCTAAGCCACATATAAGGATGAGGACAGTCAAGTGTGGAACTGCTCAGAGGAGGGCACACACAAGGCTACAAGGCTTGGTAGTGTCACCGACTGAGATGGAGCACGAAGTGGAAGAGGCAGTTTGGGGGATGGGTGAAGAGGTGTGAGGAGAACCCAGCGAGAATCATCATCTAAAAGGCTGAGCTTGTTGAGCCTGACAAGGTGCCCTCTTCACTGTCACCTGCAACACACCGCAGCTGTGATGACTGACCCTTCTCACAGGACTTGCTTCTGTTTCTCTTAGTTTCACCCATTGGCTTGGCTTGCACGGATTAGGTTCCAGACTGTTAGAGTCATTGCCACCCATAGAAACCCAGAATATCAGGCATCTTAGCCTGTCATTTCCCAGAGTGTTTCTGAGGACCCCATGGAGGAGGTCACAAGGCCAGAGTTCTGCACTTACTTATCTTTAAGGAAGGGTCATTCACAAAATCAATCAAGTCTCTGTGTTACGACCTCTCTGAGCCCTTATGTTATTCTTGTGTACATGGATCCTTAAAGGATGGGGTTTTGAGAGTAAAATTTCCCTAATACATCCATTTATAGAGTATTTTTGAGGGGGCACTCCTAAGCCTATGGAGGTCTGGAGACACCCTCTGGTGTTGGTTCAGAAACGCCATCCACTTCCTTTGTGGGAGGGCCTCTTAAGGACCTGGAAGTCACTGATTAGGCTAGACTGCCTGGCCAGTGAGCCCCAGGGATCTTCCCATCTCTGCTTCCCCGGTGCTGGGGTTACAAGTGTGAACCACCATGCCTAACGTGGGTTCCATGGATCACGCTTGAGTAGCAAATACTTCAGTGACTAAACTGTGTCCTCAGCACAATAATGCATTTTACTTGAACTACTTTAAGGAAAGCTGATTAAAACACAACCTTTCGTGATGACTATATATAATTTTCTATTGTTTGATGAAATTGCTCCAGGAGAACAGATTTTAAGTGTTCTGTGTACACAAACATGCACACACGGGAACTGTGGGAAAGATAGGCTAATTTTATTGCAGCATTCAATCAAGGTACACCTATATCAAACTGTTACATTTCATGTCTTGAATATATGCTTTGCCTACCGCTTGAGGTGGGATTCTTGGCCTTTTGCATGCTCTTAAGTGCTCCACCACTGAACTGTAGCCTTGCACTGCTGGACTATATGCTGTTTTAATTTTTAATTGTTTCTCAATTAATCCATCTCTAAGCTAGATGAAGGGTGCCACTCAATTTTTAAAATTATTGCCATGACTGTTTTAAAGAATTCAGGAAGAAATAGACAGGAGATAATGCCCATTTCTCAGCTTGAGTAAATTGCAATGTTAGATCTTGTTAGTTCAGCCTTTCTGAGAAATGGGATGGGTACACACACCGTGCCACTGTATACTCTGGGATCCTTTGATATTTCCTTCCTGTCTCACCTTGGTACTGGAGTTGTCAGGGTCTGAGTCTGGGCCCTGCAACTCTAACAAGCCAGGCTCCTCAACATGCCAGTTAAGCAGACAAGTAACAGAGAAAAGTGGAGGCAGGAGACTTATTCAGTGTGACAACATTGGAAAGAGGGACAAAGAGTCCCAGTGACCCCTTGTTCTAGTTTTGTTTCTGTCGCAGTGATAAAATACCCTTACCAAAGCCACTTTTGGAAAGGAAAGTATTTATTCGGCTAATACTTCTAGGTCACAACCCACCATGTTGGGGAAGTTAAGGCAGAAACTCAAGTAGCTAGTCACGTCACATCCATAGTCACAAGCAGAGAGACATAAAAGCCCTGCTGCCTGTTTGTCATCTTGGGCTCTCAGTTAGCATTTTTTAAATGCATCTGCCATTTGGAACCTGAAGTCAGGGAATGTGATGCCACATTCAGGGTAGGTCTTTCAAGCCCAGCTAACAGCCAAGGCAGTCCTCCACAGACATGCCCGCAGGCCAACCTGACTCGGACACTTTCTCAGCTGAAACTCCCTTTCCGGGCAACTCCAGGTTGTGGCAAGTGGACCTTTATTCCTAACCCTCCTGCCTCTCCCCTGTCCTCAAGTCCATCTTCAGGGTGTTGGGGTTAAAGGACAGGCGGGGCAGCGGTATGCATAACTAAGCAGTTCTTGTCAAGGACAGCAAGGATTCCAAGATGGAGCAAACACACCTCTGCACACACATCCTGTGCTGTTAATCTCCGTCCTTCTCCTGGTACCTCCACGGGGAGGATTTCTCTCAGCTGGAAATAAATAACTTAGCTATCCTGGATCTAATCGGAGCTCTTGATCCAGAGTGTGACCTTCCACCTTGCTCTATTTATTTTCAAGATTAATCAGAGTCTTTACTTGGCTCGTGTCAATAAACAACAGGCTTTTCCAATATACACCACCTGCACATCCAATATATCAAGGAAAATAAAAATATATCCATGGGGATTAGCGGCCATGAAACGCCAAGAGCCAAGCAAAGCACTGTAGATTTTAATAGTCCTGACTATCTTTCTGTTCTGAATGAAATAGAGGTCAACTCAGCCCATCCTGCTCAGGGAAAGAAGATGTGATAGAGGCAGACACACACACACACACACACACACACACACACGTACATGCAAGCATATACATTATGTATATATATATGTATACATATATACATTCTCTTGGAGAATAGATGAATTTTGATGACTGTATTATGCATCAAAACAGACCTTGAGACTAACTCTATACCCACCTGGGACAAAGGAGGAAAAGAAGGGCAGGAAAGAGGGCAGGCAGGGCAAGGAGAGGCAAGAGGGGGCAGGAAGACAAAGAGACAGAAGTAGGGTGGACAAGCAGGGCAAAGAAAGGGAAGGGGGAAAGGAAGAAAAGAAAAGAAAAATGTTATTTACAGAGTGGCTGTGGAGATGACTAATAGGATAAAGTGCTTGTCACACAGCATGAGGACCTGAGTTTGGATCCCCAATGACCCCGTAAGAATCTGAGGCACACAACCGTAATCTCAGCACAGTGGAGGTGGATACAGGTGGATTCCAGGAGCTTGGTAACCAGTCAGCTTAGCTCTATGTTCAGTGAAAGACTTTGACTCCTGTGTGATTGAGGAAAACCTCCCAAGGTCAGTCTCTGGCCTACACACAGCCCTTCATAGGTGAACATGCCTACATGGGTGTTCATATTCTTCACACACTTGTAAACCCCCCATGCATGCTTGTACATACACAGAAAAAAAGATTAAGACAGGGAAGATAAAAGAACAGACCAGCAGAGAGCACATGCTCTCCCTTTATGGGGCAACAGGGTTGGCAGGCAAAGTCTAGGGGTGGGGCAACCTGTTTGGACTCTTCAGTACATGGTTCCTTTCAGAGGCATCCTGGGAACATTTGATATAGGTGATTTTACAAACGAATAAGAGAAAGAAAGACCCCCTCAATAATTGTTGTTGGAACATTTGCTGCTTCAAATGGAAACAGTAAAATCAGATTCCAGACTCCCACTGACTGCAAAAATAACTCCCGCATTAAGACCGAAATGGAAAATGCAGAGGCAGAGGATGTAACACAGTGGATAGAGGCATCCCTAGCATGCGTGAAGTTCTGGGTTCCACACCAGCACTGCATAAGACAAGCGTGGTGGCTCACACCTGAAGTCCCAGCACTTGGGAGATGAGACAGGAAGGTAAGAAGTTCAAGATCATCTTCTGCTACACAAGCTAAAAACCAGCCTGGCCTACAGAGATTCTCCCTCCCCCATCTCTGTATTGTCTCAATACATAAATATATATGTATATAATGAAAAAGCATATTTTTATGTTTCCTCATGAGTCCTTCCTTGGCTCTCCCAGGTAGCTTCACTGGTGACTCTCCTCACTTGAGAGCAGATCCTCTGTGCTCCAAGTCTCTGACATTGTTTGTCTTTGGTGACTACAAGTTCCCTGGTCCAGCCACTGTGTTGTGCTCTTTTTTATCTCTGGTGGAGTATAGGGCAAGGCACAACACTGAAAGCATTATGGGTATGAGCTCGGCAGTGGTGGCACATGCCTTTAAACCCAACACTTGGGAGGCAGAGGCAGGCGGATCTCTGTGAGTT
>LOEQ01002376.1:142705-169361 GCA_001685075.1 Bramus lutescens | reverse complement strand
AGGCCAGCCTGGTCTACAAGAGCTAGTTCCAGGACAGGCTCCAACACTACAGAAAAACCCTGTCTTGAAAAAATAAACAAACAAACAAAAGTGTTATATTATGGATAGGTATGTCCTGCAGTCTTTGGGGCCCCTGGACAAAGTTATGCCAAACTTTGTAAAACTCCCCCACCCCACTCCATGTGTAGTGTAGGCATGTGCGCAGGGAGGCCAGAGGTCAGCATCAGAATGTTTTGCTCAATCATTTCTCTGCCTCATTCTTTGAGACAGAGTCTTGGATCTTACCATTTTGTCCACACTGGTTGACCAACAAGTCCTCAGGACCCACCTGTTCCTGACCTGCAGGACTAGGTTGCAGGTGCTTGCCACCACACCCAGCTTTTATGCAGCAGATTCTAGGCCTAGAACTTAAGTCCTCAGGTTGGTACAGGAAGCACTTTTCCTATGAAGCCATTTCTCCAGTCCAAATTGTGTAAAACTTGAATTAAAAACATCAAAGACAGATCCTAATGAAGCCATCTCGATTACTGTTTGCTCTCCCTTGCTGCAGGGCTTCTGAAATCTTTCAGTACATTTGAATCACTCAAGAGATACATGAGGAATGGTTAATGGGCTCTGCCTAGACTTTCTGGCCTGAGGTGGGGACCTGCGGTTCCCTGTGATCCCTGGCTGCAGCCAGTTAGCCCTGAGAGGCTACAGAAGCCTAACAGAAAATGTCTGCTGAGGGCCCTTGGGCTTCTTTCTTTTAGAGATCAGGACAGGAGTCACACTGTGGTTTCCCTTCCTCCTCTTATCCCCAGTGATGGCTTCTGTTCCAGTTCTTGCTCAGGGCTGAAAATTTGAATCAGAAATATACCTGCTTTATGCTGCAGCTTCCTTCCCCCCATCCCCACGGACACTGTCTCTGGCCTTCCCACTTAGTACATTGCCGGTGCTGCTCCTAAGCTGTGCCCACTGTGTGGTGGGAGCCAGTGCCAGCTGCCCCAGTTCTGTAAATCTGTGAGTTTAGGCTGGCAAGATAGCCCAGTGGGTAAGATGCTTACTCAGAACCCATTTTTTCAGAAGTCAGGTGTTCTTGTGTACACTTGTAATTCCCATGCTGGGGAAGAGAAGTTGGAGAGATCCTTGGGGTTCCATGTCCAAGCAGCCTAAGCTACTTGGCAAGTTCCATGCCAATGAGCATTGTATCTTGAAAAATGAGAGGTGCCTGGTGCCTGAGGAGCAGGGTTGTCCTCTACCCCACACACATGTGTGCACACACACACATTGTGAGGTCCTAGTGAGGGGCTTTTGGAGGAACTTAGAAGACCTGCAAGAACCCTGTGACTGTAGCTCCTCTTTCTATTAATTTTTAAAGAAATTTTCTATATTTACTTATTTTTATTTAATGAATATGAGTGTGTTATCTGAATGTATGGCCGTGTACCACTTTCATGTCTGGTGCCCTTAGAGGCCAGAAGAAGGTCCTGGTTCCCCTCAAACTGAAGGTACAAATGGTTGTAAGTTCAATGCTGGGCATTGAACTCTGGTTTTAACAACTGAGCCATCTCTCCAGCCCTCTTTCTAGAATTTCTTCATGGCTACATACTGGCTGTCTTCTGTGCCTTTCTGGGAAGGGAATCAGAGAGAGGAAAAGTTTCTCAGATGTTCCCATGACTTTAGCTCCACCACTGGCCCCTCCAGGGAAAACAGGTGGTGATGATAAGGACTTAGGAAGTTAGCATAAAGTGACAGCCTGTCAGACATAAAAAGCCAGTTTTTCCAAACTCAAAACAACTTGCAAGAGTCATAAACTCTGAGGCTAAGAGTTAGAGGGAGATAGGTAGACAAGGAAAGTGAGAATGGGCTCTCTGAGATGGCCGCCTCTTTGTACCTGGAAGACACTGTGATGAGAAACCAGGGAAGCATAGAGCTGGACATCTCAATAGGACCAACCAGGGTGAGGGGAGGACCCTGGCCAACCAGGGAAAGGGGAGGATCTGGAAGCCTAAAAATTAGCCAAGACAACGTCCATTCAGTGAAGCCAGCTTTAGGTGGTCACTTTCCCCATCTCTGCAGCTTGGTCTTCTGTCTTTCCTGGATGTTCAGTTCTTTGTCCATCCAAAGGAATGAGTTCAGAAATCTCTAAGATAAACACCAGCCCTCCTGCAACAGCTGGTGCCAGACAGGCTAGACACAGAGGATCTCAGATACTAGGGAGCAGCAGGGACTGTGGCAAACTAGGAAGTATCTAAGAACACTGACATTTTAAAAGATTTATTTTTATTTTTAAAATCGTGTGTGTGTGTGCTCGTGTGTGTGCGTGTGTTTGTGCTCGTGTGTGTGTACTCAAGTGAGGGTGCCTGTGGAGTCTGGAAGAGTGCATTAGATTCTCTGGAACGGGAGTTACAGTGCTTGTAGGCCATCAGACATGGGCTCTGGGGCCTGAACTGGGTTCTCTGCAAGAGCAGTACATTGTCTTGACCACTGAGCCATCACTTCAGCTCCACATCTGTTGAAGAAAATTCCGGTTAGGCAAATCAAACACGCCATAGAGTCCTCTTATAGTTGATCATCTCTGATGTCCATAGAATATTAAACTTCATATACTCTTCTTTAGTTTTACTAAAAATCTAAAATAAAAAATAATGCTTTTATTAATTCTTTGAGAATTTTTTATAGTATATTTTGGTCATATCTGGGATAAAGATGTTTTAAAATGATACTTGTGACCCTCAGTGTGTCTATCAGACTAGTAAGACAACAGAACTCAGGAAACAGCAATTTTTCCAGGAATCTCTTGCCAAGAGTAGAGAAAGCTTGGGACAGCCAGAGCGGACATTTCCCTCCAGGGAAGAGTCTAGCCTGTTGGACATCACAGAGAAGGCGATGACAGTCAGTGACAGGCGAGGCCACACTGGACTAGGACTGTATAGAGAGGCATCTCTTTTGCCCTCTGTTAACATCTTGCCCTCACTCAGGACCCTGAAGACGGCCTGTGTCTGGGTGGGTGTCCACTGGATCGTTGTCCTTCTTTCCAGAGTGGCCACACTGAATAACTTTCTTTTCTGCTTTTCAGTATTAACTTGGTGGCTTTAAGGATTATTGAGGATGGGTGACCAAACTCAGTTCCTGGGACAGAGACTCTGACTTCCCCACCAAGGTCTGGATACAGAGTGACCGTGACTGATTTTTTCCCTTGTGCCTGCAGTCCCAGTGGAAAAGGCTGTATAGGTTACCCCCCGCCCCACCCCCAGTCTGGTTTGGTGGTGGGTTGTGAATGGCACTGAGCCAATCTTCTGCCACAGGCTAAGGAGAGGCTTGAAATGTACCTGAAGGAGCTTGGATGGGAGCTGTAGGGATGGGTGCACACACAGCTTAACTGGTGATGGACAGAAGGGAGCCCCAGGGAAGAGGAGCAGGGCGCAGTGATTCAGAAAGAGGTGAGGCCTGAGGGTGTGAGAGGCCTTTGGGGATGGAGTCTGAGGGACCCCTGAATGCAGACAAGAGTCTGGTGGACAACAATAATCATACAGCTAGATTTTTCAAATGGAGCCTCCCCCACCAAAAAACACAAATAAAAAAAGGAAAAAGAAATGGTTCTGTCTCTTTCTCACTGATGATTGGGGTGTGGAAGCCTCAGGGCGCTGCTTTCAGCGTTGCACGGCGTGGGCTCCGTTGGGATCCTTCTAATATGATCTAAATATGAACTTCACCATAGCTTACAACGGGAAAGCTTGGTCCTGTGGTGGCCATGCTGTGTTGGGAAGTCATGCAAACAGCTCCTCCTCAAGGCTTCAATGTACCGAAACAGGAAGGCAGGGTAGTCATTACCATAAATTTCCAGAAGATGGCAGTAAAGCATCTTGACCTAACAAAGCCTGTCTGTCTATTTGGGCAATTCCAAGAAACCGAAAGAAAGTGCCTGGAAGGGCCACCCAGGTCCTGAAAGTATTCACTGTTGGTGGACCAACTGTCTGGGTCTCACAGGTCACTGTTTGATGTCTGATTGGCAGCTTGTAGGTCAGCCCCCTTTACCCTGTGGGGTTCATTTTAGCTCCTACACAAGTTTCTTCCTGCTCTCTAGCTGCTTGACTTAAAAAAAATTATTTGTGTGTGTGTGCGCGCATGCCTGTGGGTGTGCGTGCGTGTCGGGGCACATGTGACATGTGTGCATGTGGGGGTAAGAGGACAACTTTATGGAGCTGGTTCTCGCTTTCCACCTTTATGTAGGTTCTAGGGAACCAGCTCTGGTTGTCAGGCTACTGACAACACCATGGGAGGTGGGGTTTGCATATATAACAGGCTTGAGTTGAGTGCAGTGATTCTCTACCAGGAAGGGACCAGGATAAAGAGGGCTGTGTTTAACTACTTGGACACATGTTAAAGTTGGGGCTGGAAACAAGCAGCCTTAAACCCGAGTTGTCCCTGTTGAGGGCTTGTGAAACGGAGGAGAGGTGACAGAATGAGCCTATTGGGCCTCTGGATGGATCTTGGTCCCAGGGCAGCGGCAGAAGCTACTTCAACTTCTATCCCAAGGAGGAGCTGTCTTTAGGAAGAGATCTTAAACTCCTGGGAAGAAGGTGAGAACCCAGGACATTGATGGCAGACTCACAAAAAGAGATTTTGAGCCACTCTGAATGAGAATAGAGGGTTTATTTTCTCTTTTTTTTTTGGGGGGGGGAGAAAGGGGACCATAACAGCCTGGTGGAAGAGAAGGCTTTCTAAAGAGACACGCATGTCTCCCGTTCTGACCATCAGACTATGGAAACAATGGGTCCCAAGAGAGTGGAACTTCCCCCGGAATCTCATGTTTGGAGAAGAAGCCAGAGAGGAACTTGTCCATAGCAAAAGAGATTTACCGCTTTTCAGACGGCCTTACAGGCTGAGACGGAAACCCTGGCAGACAGTTGATGGGTTCACGATGAGTAGGATGTGTGCATGCCTGCCTTCATAGTTAAAGCTTAATCTCACTTTAGGACTACGGCCATCTGAATGTAACTGGCCCCTATAGGGAGGGGCACTATTAGGGGGTACGGTTTTGTTGGAGGAAGTGTATCACTGTGGGCTTGGGCTTGGAGATCTGCCCAAGTTTTCCTCAGTGTGACTTTCAGACCATTTCCTGTTGCCTGCAAGATGTAGGACTCTCAGCTACTTAGCCAGCACCATGTCTACCTGCATGCTGCCATGCTCCCTGCCATGATGCGCCGAGTCTCTGAAACTAAGCCCCCCCAATTAAATGTTTCCCTTATAAAAGTTGCCGTGGTCATGGTGTCTCTTCACAGCAACAGAAACCTTCACTAGGAAAATCACCTTCTAAGATGTACTGAATCACTTTGTCCCTCTCCCCAAAGTGGCCACATTGAGTATATTTCCTTTTTCTGTTTTTGACTACTAATTGGGTTGTTTTAATTGGCTAGTTGGTTGTTTTAACCTTCAGTTCTAAGGATGGGTGGCTGAACTTGACTTCTTGGGGGCACAGACTGTGACCCCAAGTTTGGTAACAGGAAGAGAAATGTGCACGACAGAGTAGCAGGTAACATTAGGGGACTGGGGTTGGGGTGATGGTTTGGTTGATAAAGTGCTTGTCATGACAGTGTGAGCCCTGAGTTCAGATGCAGTACCCAGGTAACAATGTCCAGTGCACACCTGTAATCTTAGTAGTGGGGAGGTAGCAACAGTAAGATTTTGGGGCTTGTTGGGCAATCAGTCTAGTCAATTAGCAAACTCTAGTGTGGGAGTAGGAGCTAGGCAGACCCCTGACAGACAGGAAGAATGATCACAGATAAGTAACAAAGATGGTGAACTCCTGGCATCTTCCTCTCCCTCTGACCTGAGACTAATGTCTGGCTGGCCTTTTCCTCTGCCAGCAAGCCTCCCACTCCCACTTTTCGGCTGAACCATATAGGTTGGTCCTATGTATTCTAGGCTGGTTCTGAACATGTTTACCCAAAACTGTGGGTATATCATCCCCTCCTCTTTCTTTGTCTAAATTGGCTAACCCAGATTAGGGGAGGAGCACCTACCTATACCACTTAAACCACTTGAAACCCCTAGCCCCCCAAAGGACAAACAGATTTCAGCGTTTTGTTTTGAGCCCCCTCTTTGTTCTGCATAGAGACCTTGTGTGTGCGCCTTGTTCTCTCTCTCCTCTTTGAATAAAGCTTGCTAGCTGTTACTGCCTCTTAATTATTTAGTTGGTGGAGAGAATGAACCCGTGCAAGACCCCTACATGTTGACTTTAGTTTCAGTGAAAAACCCTGTGTCAAAAAATAAGGGGGGGGGATTGTGGAAGACACCCAACCTCTTACTGGCACACATGCAGCACTCCCCCCAGGTTCCTAGAGAGTGCAGACGCTGTTAGGGAGGACATTGCTCCAGGGATGTCTGCATAGAAGATAGTCCCTGGAGACTTGCATATCAGGATCTTGGTTGCCAAGGACCTCAATGCTGTGACATCTCATTATGATGACATCACTGTGAGGCAATGGCAAGTGTAGGGGTAGCTGGAGGAATTTGCATGTGTCCTTGGGGACTATATCTTGCCTTGGTCCCTTCCTGTATTTTCTTCCTGATTCCTGCCTGCCATGTGTCCTCACTTTTCCACCTCATTCCAGAACCAAGGGAGCCAAGGTCTATGGACTGAACTCCTTGAAATTGTAAACCAAAGGAAACCCTTCCACTCACAAGTTGTTTCTGTCGAACTTGGTCACATCAGTGAAAAGTCTGAGTAACGAAGGGCCTTTAAGAGGACATGTGGGTGCCTGACACACGAGCAGTATTTGTTAGGGTAATAAATTGTTGGATCTAGCTCCACTGATAGTCTTTTTTGTATTTGGTGAACTTTTTCCTATGTGCTGCCATTTGACATTAAAGTTTTTGTAGAGTATACTGTGACAAGGGTGTGCGTACTGTGTGTGTGTGTGTGTGAGTGTGTGTGTGTTGCCTAGATAGGCTGACAAGGCACAGAATAGAGATGGTGTAATTGGAAGAGAGCCCAGATGATGCAGTGCCATGTTATTAGAACCTTTCACATCTCTGCAACCTCTTGGTGAAGGCTCTTAACTTCTAAGAGTAACCAGTTTCACTTTTATTTACCGAGATGTCAAGATGCGCTCATAGTTATCTGAGTCACAGAGACAGGCCTGTGTGTAGGAGAAGGTTATTTAGAAGACATCATGGTTCTTAGGAATATATATGTGTGTGTATATATATTCCTAACATGCATACATATTTATATGTATGCACACACATATATGTATACATATATTTACTAAAAATGTTTGCATCCTCAACTTATGCCAAGTGAAGAGCTAATTTTTCTCATTGTCTCCTATGTATTCAACTAGAACATTTAGCAATTTGATATAAAGATTTCTAAATAAGTGGGCGGTGGATTGGGGAAGAGCTCAGTTGTTGAAATGCTTGCCATACAAGCACAAAACCTTGAGTTTGATCTCCGGAACATGTGTTTTAAAAAAAGAAGACAAACAAACAAAAAATGCTGTGGCAACCTCCCCTTTTATCCCAGCTCCTGGGAGGCAAAGATGGGTGGATTCCTTGGGCTCACTGGCCAGCCAGCCTAGCCTACTTGGTGTGCTCTAGGCCAATGAGATACCCTGTCTCAAAAAACAAGATATGCATGGTTTTGAGGAATGACATATGAGGTTGACCTTTGGCCTCCACATGTATACACACACACACACACACACACACACACACCCTCTACACACAAAGATGTCAACAGCTTCATTTATTGACTCATAAATAATTGACTCATAATATTGATTGGTTCATTCAATATATAATTTTAGCTGTTTGATGTGTGTCAGGAGCTATCCTGGGTGGTGGGGGTCTGGAGAAGGTGGCTCTCCCTTAAGGTCAGTGCAGGAGGAAGGGCTGGGATCACTCGGACTTCCAGGAATACATCAGCTCAAGGTTGCATTTTTCAGCAACTGCTTTTAATTTGCTTGACAAACTGTGTCAGAAAGATCCCTGGGTAGAAATTGCAATGTTTAAGAAGTGCTGGCCCATTTTCCAGCTCAGGCCTGATAGGCTTATTTGATTGGGAGCAGAAAGAGAGGCACTTGGACTAGTGTGGGCCTGACCCAAAGCAATCCTTCGGCCGGAAGACGGGAAACCATGCGGCTTCAGCCACTCTGCTTTTCCATTACTGAGATTGTATGCATCTTTAGTCTCATGCTGCCTCTATAACAGGATCGCAAAATTGTTCTTAAAACCAAAGGATAAAATTGCACTGGAGAGCACTCACTCAGGTCTCCTGTCGGGCTGTAAGCAAACACATTCTTGGAAACTGAGTGGTGAAATGCATTGGTCTCAAGTTAGGAGGACGGGCTGCTGCAAAAGCCTTGCTGCCTTGGGAGCCAGGCCCTCTGTGTCTACCAGGAAGAGCTTCTGTGCTAAAGAGAGAGCCGTGGCGATTCACAAGGTGTATAGTTAAGGACTCAGCATAAGCTTGGGAATAAAACAGAATTGGGGCCTGGGGAAATGGCTCAGCTATTAAGAGTACTTGCTGTTCTTGCAGAGGACTGGGGTTGATTCTGAGTACTTATATCAGATGGCTTCAATTCCCTTTGACTCCAGTTCCAGGAGACCTATACCTCTTCTGGCCTCTAAAGGTACCAACATTCAGGTGTGCAAATTCACACACACACACACACACACACACACAATTAAAAGCAAATAAATATTAAAAATAACCAAACAATAGAGCAGTCTTTGCCCTCACTACCCCCCTCCCCCAGTGCCAGATCTCCACCTTACACCTTTTTTTCCACAACTTGCTTTTGTATGTGCACATGTTTCTACGGCGGGGGGTAGGGGCGTGCACATGCATATGTATGGATATGTGTGTAGAATCCAGAGGTCAGTGTTGGGTATTTTCTTTAATAATTGTCCACCTAGTGATTATTTCTCTTTCAGAACAGCATATTGCACTGAACGTGGAGCTCACCAATTTAGCTGGACAGGCTGGCTAACAAGCCCCAGAGATCCTCGTGTCTCTGCCTCCCCCCCACCCCCAGCATGAGGATTCCATATGTGTGGTGCTGTGCCTGGCTTCTTCTGTGGATGCTGGGGATCTGCCATGTCCCCAACCTCTTAAACGTCATGGTTTTACCCCTGCCTAAGGCTGTACATGGGGGTGGAAGCTAGAACTTCAGGCCGGTCACTGATCCCTTTTGGTGACCAGCCGAGGAACTGGATCTCTAGACTTTCACAGTGAAAATGCATTGTATCTATTCCTCGATTGCAGCCCACCTTCTTAACGATTTTAGAGTTTCACAGTCAATAACAGATCTCCCTCTAGGTGGAGACATGTCGTTGTCCTCTCCCTTAAGTTCATCCAGCTAGGCAAGTCCAGATCTTTCTGGGCTGTTCGTTTTCTCTTTCTCTGAAGTCCCCTCCCTGCCATGTGGCTGCCTGCTGCTGTGTGGCCCAGCTCCATGCCATCTCAACTCAAGTAGCATCCTCCCCTTTGTCTTTTGTTCCTTCCTAGGCAGCTACTGAGATTTACAGCTTGTCTGACCTGGGGTTTTTCTTTTACACTTGGATAAAATTGCCCCCAAGCTTCAGTTGGAGTCTGTGCATAACTGGTTTCTATTAATGAGACTCAGAACTCCCTTAGGGACCTCGGTTTCCCTGGTATCATTTGCGTTTTTTCTCCTGACTCCATTACTGCGTTCATCAAACTACGCCTCCTGCTTTATTCACATCTCTTATTTCCTTTGTAATTCAACTTTTTAATCCATTCATCTGTCCTCTGTATTACACTTTCATTTCTGTGATAACTTGCATTATTTTAAGAATCAAATGCTTAGTTTTAAGAATTAAATAGTGGTGACTAAGTTTTCTGGGTTACGTGAGCCGGGGTGGGTGTGATCTGGAACAAGTGTGAAGGATAGTGACTGGGGTTGGAGGTGGTGGTGGTGCGCGCCTTCAATCCTAGCACTTGGGAGGCAGAGGCAGGCGGATCTCTGTGAGTTACAGAGCGAGTACCAGGAAAGTAAAGGCTACATAGAAAAACCTTGTCTCAAAAAAACAAAACAAAATAACAAAATAATACAACCCCCCCAACCAAAAAACCCAAAACCCCCAAAAACCAAAAGAGAGAGTTAAGTATCTAAATAATATAAAAATAAAAAGTTACAGTTTTAACAACTTTAAAAAACTATATGGTTGAACAATCATTATCAGGACATGGATTCTAAACTGCCAGTTTGCTGTCATTCCTGCTCCTGACAAACCCTGTCCCATTTGATGATTTCATGGCTTTTCCCTTGCAAAAATATTTAAGTGTGGCAATGGTGGTGCGCCCTGAAGCATAGCAGACAAAGGAGCAAATAGGGCGTTCACTGGACTCCTGATGATAGCAACCACAGAGGGTAAGACAAAGGAGAGGTACTGTCTATACAGAGGCTTTTAACGGGCACTTTTCATGTGAGCACAAACACATGTATGTGCATATGTGGGGCCAGAGAACGGCCACAGATGTCATTCTTCAAATGCTACACACCTTGTTCTGTAGAGCACAGCAAGCAGGCTAGGCTGCTGGCCCATGAACCCAGGGATCTACCTGTCTCTGTCTCCCAGTGCTGGGCTTACACCAATGCCTGGCTGTTTTATGTGGGTTCTGGATAGCAAATTGAGGTCCTCAAACTTGTGCTACAAGTGCTTTGCTGGGTGAGCCTTCTCCCCAGTCCCAAAGGGCTGCTTGTGTGGGTCAGGTTACTACCCAGGCAGCTCTGTGACATTATAGTAGGAACTTAAGGTACTTAGCAACAACCTGGTCTTAATGACAATCTTGCCTTCAGTCAGACCTAGCTCAGGAGAACCATCTTCCCTGAATAATTCTCTCCTGACACATGAACAGCATTAAATCTGTGTGAAGCTCTCTTCTTTGGCAATATCTGAGCTTTGTAGGGGTGACATGCAGGGGTGACATGCAGGACCTACTTGTTATTATCTACATTATAGAGATTCACAGGGTGCTGGACAGACTGGGCCTACCCCCAGGGTCTGATGTGTGGAGGCTTAAGGGAGGCTTTAGAACCCTTGTCAGAGTATCACCTGTAGACAGGGTTGTTGACTTTTATAGTCTGACATCTTGTATTTTGGGTTGGTGGGGCATCGAAGGCAGTTGAGGATGAGAGCTTGCTGGTGTAATAGCAGATTTTGTTGACTGAAAGGCTCCATTTCGCCCCATTGGATACAGCAGTAGAGAATGGTGTTTTGGGGCCTGGTCCCGGAGAGATGGGCCAGTATCTCTGCTGTGTAACCATCTGAATCATAATCTGTTGAGTTCTGGAAGAATCCTAGGGTCTACCTTTAATGTCTAATTAAAGGAGGCGGGCCCTGAACATGTACAACAATGTAAGAAACTTGCTGGTGTGTTTGGTAACTGGCTTGGTTGGTAAAATCTTGTTTGCAAGTATGAAGGCTTGAGTTTGGTTCCCAGAACCCATGTATAGACATGCTGGGTGTCAGGGCACATGCCTGTAAGCACTAGGCAGGTAAGGACAGGTGGATCACTGAGGCTCCTTGGCTAGCCAGTTTAGCCTTCCTTAAGCGCCAGACCAATAAGAGACCCTGTCTTAAAAAGCAAGGTGGATAGTACCTGAGTGGTACCATCTATGGTCAAGTTCTGGGCTCTACACTTGTGCACACATATGCATGTGTGCACACATGGACACACATGAAGAACTTTTGCTAGGAGAATAAGAGCGGCCAACATGGCTTTACCTATGTGAGTAATGACTGGACGAACTGGCGTGAAGAAGCAGAGCAGCTGGCTGGCATTAAGGAGTGCTCTGCTTGGGAAGAGAGCAGGCAGAGGGTGGCACACTGTGTGGGCAGAGGCAAAGGCTGCCTTTTATTTTGCTTCCTAGAAGGCCTCATGAGGCAGGAGAGAACGAGACAAGAAACAGCCTTAGATATGATCAACTAGTCTGTTGCAGTTGCTCAGTGATCTCCTGGTGTGTGTGTGGGTCCCCTATGGCTTGAGACCTGAACAAAGAGTTCAGGGGTGTGGTTCCAAGATTGAGGTTAAGAGCAGGCGGCGTGAGTTGAGTCTGAGTACAAGTATGGCAGGTACAGTCATGAGTGGAGATCTTCCCAGTGACAATAGAGGGGACAGGAGCTTGGATAATTATTTATTTAGTTATGTCTGTGTGTTTTGTATGTGTATTCAATGTCTGTTCATACATGTATACGTGTGACCATCAAGACATGTGCATGTGCATGCATGCATATGTGAATAGGTCAGTGGTCCCTATCTTCCTTGATTATTCTTCACATTATGTTTTCGAGACAGCATTTCTCACGGAAGGTGAAGTTCACCACTTTGACTAAACTAACTGACCAGCAAGTTCGAGGATCCTCTCTAGTCCCCCATGCCAAGATTATAGGCACTCACCCACACTTGGGTTTTTACTTGAGTGCTGGGGATTCAGGAGCAGATTCTCATGCTTACCTAGCAAGTTCTTTATCTGCCAAGCTTTGTCTCCTATTGGAGACTAATTTGGATGGAAGACTGAAATATCTTGGAAAGATTTTTATGTCAAATGGTGTGATGTGGTTCAAGGTAAGCATAGGTGTAATAAAAACACCAATTTGGAGAATTCCAAGTTGAAGAGCTGTGGACTAGAATATGGCTCCACATATTTTCTTGTCTGGAATTGACTTTGGATGTCTCTTTTGAAGAGGAAGCTAAGTCTTCCTGGGTTTACTCTTCTAGTAGGGGCTCTCATGTCTCACCATGAGTGCTTTCTACAAAACATGGTTTTCTCTTGGACTTGGAAAGATTATCTTGGACTAGCTGGAGTTTGACATTGAACTATCTATTAAAACCTGGTAAGGTCCATTTGACATAGGTTGAAGTTGGTCACTGAGTGACTGTTTTTGTGGGTATTTAGGAGCATCAGGCTCTGGCTTAGCCTGGTCAGGATGAGAATCTTGACTATGGACTAGGAGAATTTTGTTTTGACATATTGCCACTTGTCTTTTTAATTATTCTTTTCTGTTGGGTATTTAAGGCCTTTTTGGTAGCTCAAAAATTAACCTTTTCACGTTTGCTGTTATGGGATATGATGTTCCTTCTGGGCTATTGTTAGGGACTGGAATAGTTCCTTTGCCACTTGTGCCAGCTGTTGGGACAGATGGGCCAGGGTCTTGGTGTATTGGTTAAAGCAATATGATAAACTCTGGCATCTTCATGGTCTCTATGGTCCAGATAACATGTAACTTACTGGAGTTGTATGGCCCTTTTGGTGGGGTCCCATTGTTCCTTGGTCTTAGTTGGCCATGGGGGACAAGGTTCCTATTGTCTAGCCTTTCACCTCTCTTATTTTCATGAGTTCTAGCCTTCAAGCTTTGCTGGTTGAACACTCAGAAGGACAGTTTCCTAAGTCTTAAGTGGTAAGTAATGGGTTTTAAACTAACTTTTATGTAACGTTTAGCAAAAGTTGGAGAAAAGCCAAAAAGATTTTTGAATAAGTCATGGTTTTGTTAAGATTCGGTTTCCCAAGTAGTTAAACTTTGACAGATTAGCAAAAAGCATTAAGTAATTATCTTGATGAAACAAAACCTTCCAGTCAGTTTTAACAACTATTAACAAAGTCAGATCAACAGCCTAAAAAGTCTCATTGCTTTCAGCAAATGACTGTATTTGACTTTTCTATCAATGTACTGAATTGACCTTGGGAATTCTGGTAACTCAGTCCTGCAAATGCCATCTTCCAGGCTCCTCTCCCTTACATCTTCTGTGACTTGTCTGCTCTTTTTGTGGCACAGGTAATGTTTCTGGTTTGTCCTCATATCTCTTCTTTGCTATTTTGGAAAAAAAATCCAGCCATTTTTAACTCAGGAAAAAAATATTATTTTACTTTTTTTGTTACTTAAAGTCATATTTTTAGTTAAAAAACATTTATTTCATTTTACTCTTCCTCAATAAAATATATACTTACAGTCTTCTGTCTTTCCCTCCCCCTTCTTCTTACTGAATTCATTTTTACTTTATTTACTTTTATTTATTTATGTCTTTGTATATGTATGTAATGTGTGTCTGGATGCCAACAGAGGCCAGAGGATGGCTTCAGGTTCTCTAAAACTGGAGTTTGAGGCAGTTGTGAGCCATCTGACATGGGTCCTGGGAACTTAACCCATGTCCTCTAGAACAGCATGTATTCATTCTTAACTGCCATTTTCCCCTTAGTATAATAAAATACTTCATATAAATATCTGCTAATAAATGACAAAACAATATGGAAAATTTGTTAACTTACAGAAAGAGGATTAAATGCTAATTATATTCATGAAATAACTTAACAAACTGACTTTATCTGTTTATACACTCTTAAACTCCAAGGTTCTTGTTTGTTTTTGCTACTTGGATTGCTTATTTATCGTAGGTGGTATGTGTATGAGCTTGTCCTAAGAGCTTGTCCTTGAGGGGATGATGATATTGTCAGCACAGTGATGCATCCTAAGCTGGCTTCCATATTGTAGAGTAGATAACCTTTGAGCTTGGTATCATTTAGCACAATGCATTGGATCTTCAGGGACAGTGATCTCTGTCTCCTGGGGTTCTCTTGATCTATCTACATGGGAAATAGAAAAAGACAAGATCTCCTGACTAAATTGGGAGCATGGGGATCATGGGAGGGGGAGAAGGGAAGTGGGGAGGAAAAGAGGGGAACAGAGAAAACTATATAGTTTAATAAAAACAATTTAAAAACAAATACCTTAAATGAGAAAAAGAAGCGTTCATCTACAGAATTCTACAAGTCTTCCAAGAAGACAGGCCTTACACTTCATTGTTTGTTTGTTCATATATTTTCATTACTCTTAGTGTATAATATCTATAAGATTTATATGTTTAGATATAATGTATTGATCTTTACATTTCAACAAATGCATAAGACCTTAAAAAATTGAACCCCAGTCTTCTAGAAGAGTAACTAGGGCTCCTAAGTGCTGAATCAACCCTCTATTTTTGGAGACAGTGTTTCTCACTGAACTTGGAGCTCACTGATACAGTGTGGCTAGCTGCCCTGAGCTCCAGGGATCCTCCTGCCTCTGCCTCCTCAGCACCAGGGTTATAGTCATGTAACACCATGCCTAGCTTTCTATGTGAGTATTAAGGATCTGAACTCAGGTCATCATGCTCGCATGGCAAGCACATTGCTTGCTGACTGAGCCATCTTTCCAGCTATGAGCTTCTTAATTCTGACTAGCAGTTTGAGACACTTCCTGCTCCCTCTGTCCCAAATGCAGCCACACCCCCAACTTACTGATGCAGAGATCCTTGACTTTCTAGTGGTTTCTGTTGGCCCCAGGATAACCCTGATCTCCAGCCTTTCCTCCAATTAAGGTTCACATTTGGTCCTCAGACAGCTATTCTATCTCCATTTTTAGTATTTTCCTCATCCACATTTACTACCTTGATTTCTAAGGTGGGAATTAAAGCCCCCCTCCCAAACTCCTCAGTCCACGAACCCTGGTAGGTAGGATTTACAGCATGGCCTTCTCAAAAGTCAAGAATCCATTTGTAGTCCTGCTAACGATGAAGAGACTCAGTTGAGAAGTAGGTTACGGGTTCAGTGTTTACCATGATTACTCTGGTGATCTTTGTCACAGACGATTTTGGTTTTGAACATCTGATACCTCAATATTTAGTTGAAACAAAAGCTGGAAAATTCTGACCTGTGATCCTATGACACCAATGAGTCCTGCTATTCATGAAGGGCAAAAATTGTCACCATCAGTGTGAGCTCTAAATAACAAATTAAAAAAATTCTTCCTTCTATATAGTTGGACATAGATGTGCGCACAAGCCTGTCTTTTCCAATGAGAAAGCCTGTGCCTTCTCTGGCCACCCATCCCCTGTCACCCATTCTTTAGGCATCCAAGAAAGCATGAGGCCTGAAGCTGGACTTTGCGTAGATGTTTTCCTCTGACCTTCAGTGGTATGCCTCATCAAGAGAAGTATTACTTTCATTTTATAGGGTCTGTGGATATTATTTTTTAGTGCAGCAAAATAAATTCTTCCCATTCCTTGCAAGTTGCTGACACATACCTTGTAATTACTAGGTTATTGGCGTGGTCACAAGGTGAGGAAGCCCAAGGCAGTGTTTGTTAGACCCAATTAATCTGCTTCCACCAAGCCCTTTTCAAGGCTGTAGATTCAATAGAAGGATTTATGGTACAGTGAGCAGGGGCTGTGTCACATTCCAACCACACAGGCACAGTGACATATCTATAGAGTTCAACAGTAAAGGGGTTCATTCACGATGTTCCGGTCTTCTGTGTGATTGCAGTAAGAATTACATGTTCCATTTTCAGACTCCAAGGACCTTAGAAGCAGAGAGTAGGGAGGAAGGGAGGGGAGACACACCCCAGTCCATCTCACAAGGCTAAATCTGTCCATCCTCTTAATCTTGAGTGGGAACTCCTTTAGAAGTCAGCTGCTGGATTCTTAGTTCACCCCCTACTCCCACACCACTGATTTTCTGTCTTAGGGTCCTATCTCCTCTTCTTTGAGCTGAACCCTTAACTGCAATTATTCATGAAAGTCCATGAATAATTGATATTGGGCCTAATTCAAGGTGAGATCTTTGTGTTCACATAGCCATAGCCACGGTGACTCATCTTTCCATTGTAGATTCTACCCCTGCCTTGAATATTTCCCAAGAATTGGATGCAGCTGTGCTCTCTGATGGAGACGAAGCAACCTGGAAATCTGCGTTGTTTCTTCCATAAAGCAATGTCCAGTTATAATACATCAAACTCTGTGGGTTTATTTCAGAAGACACCCCATGCTTGCTATGATTCAATTTACCATCTGGCTTCTTGTTTGAGATATTCAGCTCAGAGACTTTTGATCTTCTCCAGGGCCACTAGAGTGTTGCAGAGTGCAGTGCCTTGGGCCAAACTGGAGGAGGTCACCGACTGCCGAGCTCTCTCACATCATTCTTTGCTCACAGGACCTACTTTCTAGCCTCTCAAGCTCTGTGGCGCCTCAAACATGCTGGGCTTTTCCGAACCTCTCTCTCCTGTGGAGCTGGTGAATCCGTTTGTCTTCTGAGACCCAGCTCCCGGTTCTTTCCAGACCACTAAGGTAGATCTGAATCTGTTTTCTTTTGCATTTGCACTCATTCATGCAGAGAGGACAGACCTGGAGCACCTAAGCTGGGGCTGGGTCTTTACATATTTTTTTTGTTACCGTTATAGAACATTTTGTTATAGTTGTATGAATGGGGCAAGATGTGATGCTTTGACACATCTACACATTGCACAGTAACTGGGAGACAGTGTAATTCGCGTATTTATGAGCTTCAAGGTTCCCCATTTATTGTAGCAAAAAGCAGCTCCAGGCCCAGAGAAGGGAGACTGTCAGTGGGTGGCTATTTGAAACATATAAACGATGATCTTTGAATGATGTGAGATGGCACTGAGCCTTGCCCACAGCCTACATAAGCTCAGGCCTGGATCCAATATCTGATTCTATCACTAATGAAGTCATGAGACCCTTTGCTTCAGTTACCCCAAAGGCAAAAGGGAGAATTAGTGACTTCATCTCTCTAAGAAGCTTATGCGCCCTTTGGGAACAGGGATTATCTTCTGGATACTCTTCCAGGTGGTCCAGCTTTGTCTCATTGCCAATTCTGGAAATCACTGCAATCAAGAGATGTGAACTGTGCTGAATGCTTGTCTTCCTAGGTGATCAAACAAGATTGCTGTCTGTGTGGGCCAGCTAGACAGGATCTGGCTGAGTCACCATGGGAAACAGACCTTTGGGCTTGTCTGTGAGAGAGACTCTGGACTGTGCTAATTGAGGTGAGAAGACCCATCCTAATTGGCGGCTTTATCATATCACAGACTGGGGTCCTAGACTCCATATAAAGAAAGTGACCTGAGTCCCAGTGGTCATCATTATGTGCTTCCTGGCTGCTGATGCAGCGTGACCAGGTGCCTCCCACTCCTGCCCCATGCCTTCCTTGCTGTGACAGGTTCTACCTTCAAAATGTGAGCCAAAGTCAGCCCCTCCTTTCTTGAGTTGCTTTCATGAAATATTTCATCATAGCAACAAGAAACATAACTAATATATCTGTCCATGGTGTATTATATTATAGGTCTCTCTTATACCAGGAGATCTTTGATAGCCCGCACTGCTCTGAGAGCAGGTATTTAGCTATGTGATGAGAGGAGACAGATACATAATCATCACCATGAAATAGGTACATAGAAATACTTAGCAAAAAGAAAAAAATGTTTTCTGTAGTTTAAGCTATATCACAAGTACCTGGTCATAGATTCCCTTGTATATATAACTATGAATAGACCCATATTCTATAGTGTCACCTGCAGGCATTAGGTATGCAGAGAGTCTCTTTGGAATGGTTCATTAACTACCATTTATGAACTGGTCTAGATCCCAAGAACGAAGCATCCAAGGATGACCTTGGTTCAGATGTCATTAAATTATTTCTGCACAGCCTTTGGCTCCATTCTGAAGCTCCTGGTATGAAGGTGAGCTAATTATTCCACAGTCAGCAGGCATGTCCTCTCCATAGTCAGAGCCTTTCTTCTCCTTGGTTGTCTGATCGCTTCCGAGGACTTTCTGAGTGAGTCCCTAATTTTTATCTGACTTCTCTGAAATGTATGACTTCATTTTAATCAGGAATCACTCATGTTTATAAATCATCCCAGGAAGTGACTCTCCGACTGCTCCACCTAAATCACATAATTTCTGAGATGGGGGAAGGTAGAGATTAACACAGCTTCTGTGTGGAAAGCCGGGTGAAGCTGCTCAGGTTTGAGGTTTCTGTTCATGACACTTCCCATTTTGTTCTTCTGGTTTCCTCTCTCCCCCACCCTCCCTCCCTNCCCTCCCTCCCTTCCTACCTCCTACTCCCCTCTCCCCCCTTTCCTCCTCTATCTCCCTCTCTCTCCTTCTCATCATAGGTACATATTATAAATGCACAGATTCAAGGAGGCTAAAGAAATTGAGGTCATGGTCTTACAATAAGCTAAATGCTGAAGGGGTGAAGCTGATCCACAAGGACGACAGTGGGTGTAGTGGTTAATTCTGCCAACTCAACAGGATCTAGACTCACCTGGGGTGTCAGCTCCATACACGCCTGTTAAGGGTTGTCTAGGCTGGGATAACTGCAGTGGGAAGGCCTAGCCTGATGGTAGGTGGCATCATCCTATGTTCTTTGATTTCTGATTCCTGACTGTGGATATAATGGAACCAGCTGCTCCAAGCTCTTTCTCACATGACATCAGGGCCATGATGGCCCATGTCCTCAGATTGTGAGCTGAAATAAACCCTTACTCCTCCAAGTGGCCTTTGTCAGGTGCTCTGTTATGGCAGTGAGAACAGCAGCTAACAAACTAGGGTTCTCAGCAGGTGTGAGAAGTCATTACAAACTTGGCTCTGAACTTCCCTGCATCTGAAGTCAAGAAACACTATCCAAAAAAAAAATGTTATTTAGAAAATTAAAACCCAGGTACTTAAAAGTTCAGAAGTTCAGCATTTCCTCTTGCTTTTATAATGGGTAGATGTGGCTAAAAGTGACATGAACTTGGCTATAGAAAGGGCTGTGCTCTGCTGTGCTCTGCTGTGTGCTTGTGTGCCGGGTTAGGGCAAGGTTGAGTGGTCTTGATGGAGCTAAGGGAAAGGAAAAGCTAAGGTTTCAAGGGAGAGAGATGAGTTCCAATGCTGTGTCTGGTGGACTTGTATAGCCTAAACATAGAGAGGTCCTTGGAGACCATCTGCCTGGTCCAGTTCATTCTGGATATCTAGGCAGACTCAAAGTAGGGCTCTTTGCGCACAAGGCACAAATCATAGATGCTAGTCCTGAGGTGAGACATACTTTGGACCCTGTGGATCCTCCTGGTCTCCTCTGCCTCGTGTGTATCCATCTTGGAAGGAATAAGGTGATTTTAAAGGTGTACTTTTACCCCTCCCTTGGATTGAAAAAAATGAACCCTAGGAAACTGTAATTTCTCCAGGAGCCTAATGCTAGAAAAAGGAAAAGGCCATGATTCTGGTGCTACAAAAGTGTGTGCGTGCATGTGTTTCTCTGTGTGTTTGTATGTTTATCCTCCGGAAGGAGATTTCATGGAGTTCTGAGAACTTGATAGACCACCTTGCAGGAAAGGCTAGTGTCAAGTGGGCCAGTGATGGTCAGGACCACGCTGGGCCAGGACCACTTAGTTGTGTACACCCTCTTGTCTTCTATTTAAACCTGAACATCCTGTCAGGACTCAGAGTATGGACGTTGGGAGGAGGACCACTAGATCGCTTTATTCTTCTTCCTTACATGGCTGCATTGAATACCCCTTCCTCTCCTCTTTGCAGTATTAACTTTGTCTCTATGAGGCCCATGGAGGCTGGGTAGTTGAATCTAACTTGCTAAGGATGCTCTATAACGCGATTGGCCTGGCCTGAAGCTGTCCAGGGGAGCCTGGATCTGGGCTCCTGGGATGTGACTGCGAGTAATTGGAGCCTGTATCTCCTCCATGCCATCTTGCTTTTAGCTGTTCTTGGGAAGGATCTCAGCAGGTGGCAGACCCCTAGGGAGGTGTAATTGAACACAAGGAATAGCCATTCTCAGAGACGGTGTCAATGTGTCTGTGTAGAGTCTTATCCTGAGTATCTGAAGAGTTAAGTCTAGGGTCATCTGTACAGACGGGTTTCAGCACTTGTAGAGGTTGTAAACTTTTAAAGGCTGTGGCTTTGAGGATCATGCATCCATGCAGCTTTGAACCGGAAAGACTGACGTGCCCCNCCGCCGCCATAGAACTCCTCTACCGACAGTTCTCTCTTCCTCTGATCATTTATCATGGATTATTTTCAGTTTCTAGAACTAATGTCTTGAGATTGCAACTCAGTTCCTGGCAGTGCAGATAAGCACCCTGTTCTAGTCTGAGGCAGGAAACCTTTGCAGCATGTCAATCAAGGGCTGCCTGTGGCTATGAATTTGCTGATTGCTGTGGTCTTTTAGTTTTCAGTAACAGCTGCTGTGAATGGATCAAAGCTCTTAAGAAACTCTTGGTTCATAGAGACCCCCTCAGAGATAATTTCTCTGCAGGGATGATCAGGCTGTAAGATAAGAGAGTATTTATTGGGCATTCATTGAGTGTCTCCTGTCATACCTTACCTGCAGTCGGCTGGAGAACTCTATAAACTTCACAACAGTTAGCTCCCCGTACTTCGTTCTGTACCTCCATGAGGGAACATATTAGTTAGAGCATCTCTGGTTGCTGGTGGCATGAAATATGTCACCTGGCTTCATCTATTGTGGACGGAGGCCGCTTGTTCTTTCCCGGCTGCCCAGACCCAAAATAACCACACAGGAACTGTATTAATTAAAACACTGCTTGGCCTATTAGTTTGTGCATATTTATAGCTAGCTCTTACATTTTAAATCAACCCATTTCTATTCATCTGTGTATCGCCATGTGGTTGTGGCCTACCAGTAAGTAAGGTTCCACCCTGCATCCAGTGTCTATCTCCTGCAGCGGCTACGTGCCTTCTCTCTGACTCCACCTACTCTCTTCCCTCTGTCTGCTTGGAATTCTTGCCCTATTCTATGCTGCGGTAGATCCAAAGCAGCTTCTTTATTAACCAGTGATATTCACAGCATACAGAGGAGAATCCCACGTCAATCTATAAAGGAATTTGTTGGCTTATTTATGTGATAATTGTCAACTTGATGGGATTTATGATTGTCATGGAAATATTTCTAGGTGTGTCCTTGGAGGTGAGTTTAACCTCCTCCAGTCACAAGGTTAAGAACAGGGAGAGAAGAGAATGGAAGTCTGTTTTAGGAAGGAGTGAAATTTGCACACAGACTCCTGTGGCTGGTACAGTACAGGCTAGCAGGGCCAAGTTATCATCTTGTTCAGGTTCACACGATAAGGGTAAGGCACTGTAGAACAACTTTTCCTCTCTTTTCCTCCATCATTGTATGGTCAGTTCATATTATTTCTTTCTCAATGGCTCCAAGACTTAGTACAATGTAACCCTGGGAAAGACAGCCTTCAAAGGATGTGTGAAATTAATAAATGTGGGTTATAATGGGAGCCTAGGACAGGAGGAACTATATAATTTCAGATTGGATTTAAGGCTCGCTTCATAGGTGGAAGTTCTATGCCTAGAGAAATTCTAATTCTGTAGGGACAATTGTCTCAACTGTTTCAACAGTCCGATAGCCAAAGCAAGGTAACAAGTGTCTCTTTGGAATATCATAATTCCTGCTAGAGTCATTGCGCAGAGATGGAACCATTGATACATTTATCAGACAAGAGGGTGCATTGTAGAAGCAGTGAAGTGTACACTGTAGGATCACACAGACATTAAATGGGTGTTGTGGGGAACCCTGTATATTAACACCAACCACTAGGATGTTCCAGACAGACATAGGAAACCCTCAGGCTGCTCTGTGCCCTGATGTAGGCATGACTGTTGCTGCCTTTCTTCTTGCTCAGGGCGGACGTGATGGCTAATCTTGGTTGTCACGTTAACCACAATTACAATCAACTTAAATCCGAGTGGCTGGGCATACCTGTGAAGGCTTTTACTGAGTGGATCATTTGAGGTAAAAAGATCTACCTTAAATCTGGGCCCCATCTTCTGGTGGTAGCCTAGGAAAAAGGACAAGGAAGAAGAAAGCTGTTGCTTTTTGCCTGCTTCCTCTCATTCTTGCTGGCAAGTTCATCTATCCTGCTGGGGAGGCATTCCATCTCTGGTGTTAGAACCTATTTCTTTAGGATTCCAATATAGGCTGAAGACCAGAATGTGGTGGTTTGAATGAGAATGATTTCATAGGCTCATTTCTTGAATATTTGGCCCTTAGTTGGTGGAACTGTTTGGGAAGGATTGGGACATGTGATCTTGTTGGAGGAGGTATGTCACTGGGGCTGGGCTTTGAGGTTTCAAAAGACTTACATAATTCCTAGATAGCTCTCTCTGCCTCCAACTTGCAGATCAAGATGTAAGCTCTTAGCTGTTCTCATCACCAACTCTTTGTTCTGTTATCATGGACTCTAACCCTCTGAAATCATAAGTCCCAAATTAAATGCTTTCTTCTTCCTGATGCTTTGGTCACAGTGTTTTATCACAGCAATAGAAAGACGTGGGGTTGATTTCTTTACATCTGGATCCTGGGTGTCTAAACTGTCAACCAGGGGACTTTATCCACACAATAGCTTGTCATGGCCCAGTTGGCATCTGTTCTTCACTTATTTAGATTTTTAAAGGTCTTGGTTGTGAGACTAAAGGGGACACTTGACTGGACTGTTGGGGATAAGGAGTTTGTTAGAAGGTTCTTTAGCTACATGGACAGAGAGACAGACAGGCAGGCAGACAAACTAGCTTAATATGGGTTTTGAGGAGAATTCAGACCCCAGTGCCAGAGACAGATAGCATATAATAGGGGCTCTAAAGAGGATCTGCGTCACATGGCACGGTTATGATGCTCTTCCTATAGATCTCTGAGGAAGGTTTCAGAAGGGGTTTGTAGTCAGGCTCACCAATTCCCCAGCAGGTAGTAGGGAAGGGGTGGGGAGCCGGAATTGTGACCACCAACACCCCTTAGATGTGTCTGAGCCAGCAAACTTACAAACTCACTTCCCCAAAGGAGAAACCCAGCCACCAGGAAGCCTGCTAGCTAGAGATCCATGAACAGTGCTCTCAGGAGGGTGCCTGTTAGAAGAAGGGCTGCGGACATTGTGGACTGGACAGCAGTGTGCTCTGGATTCTACCGGATTTCCCTTGTAGGAAACCACAGCTGAAACCCGTGGTTATGAGGGTGGGATGGGGTAGGGTACGGAGTTAGGGTGTTCAGGGGGAAGTTCTCTGCCCTCTAAACCCATCTGTGCCTCAAGGGAAGTTTAGCCTAGGCCTCCCGGTACCTGTGGCGACTTGTTTTCCAGCTGGCTTCTTTCCAGGGCGGTTCACTGGCTCCTGTAGAATTTAGCTCCTGAGCTGCAGGAAGGAGAGAGGCAGGTGTGACTTCCCGTGATGCCAATTGGGATGACCCCGTTCCCTGGGGAGCACAGGGCTTAGGGCAGCTCTGCAGCTGGGGATGTTAGTGACGCGGGTCCTACCTACATTTCTCTTTCTTATGAATTCCAAATGATTTTTCAGGTCATATTCTGTGACTATCCTGGCAAGAGCAAAGATATTCTAAGGGGAGACATTTGTGCTTCTCGCTTTAGTTATCACACTTTTGAGAGAGGGGACCCCAAGAAACTTGGCATTTTTCCAGGAATCAAACTGAAGGAAGCCAAAAGCTGAAGTCCTAGTACCAGCAGGAGGGGGAACTTGTCTCCCAGGAAAAGATTTCAAATAGTTCTTGACAACCAGCCAGACCGCCTTGCAGGAGAGACAGGAGCTGAGATAATGATGGGTCAGTGATGGGTAGGATCACGCCTTGACCAGGACTGCCTAATTATGCCTAGTTCTCACCATGGTGTGACTGGGGGAGCATTAGACCTCTTAATCGCTTCCCTTCCCTGTGTGACCACACGGAATAAATCTCCTTTCTCTGTTCTTCACCCTTCCTTGCCTATTTAATTGGCCTGTTAGGGCTTCCAGGACATTTTAGGGCTGCTAGGGACCAGCCTCTGCCTTTAACAGCTGGATGAATATAAGCAATGTTTTGGATTCGTTAGCACATATCCGCAAAGTAGTTTTCGGTACTGGTCCGGATTTTTATTACTATGAGGAAATACCCTAGGTAGGTTAACTGTTTTCTTTTTTTGGGGGGGGGTTATTTAGCTCACTGCTTTTTGAGATTCAAGAGTACAGTATCAGTATTTGTAATTTTATTTTATTTTTTAGCTCTTCGGAGGCCCACCACCCAGCTCACAAATAAATGCACAGACACTTAATTTTACTTATAAATGCTGGGCCTTAACTTGACTTATTTCCAGTCAGCTTTGCTAACTTAAATTATCCCGTTACTCTGACTAAGTTCTGCTGCTGGTCTTTCTACCTTTCTTTAGGCTATATATCTTTCTTTCCTTCTCACTCCGTGGCTAGCTGTGTGGCTGGCCCTGGCATCCTCCTCCTCTCTTTTTCTTACTCCCCACCCTTCTCTTGAACCTAGATTTCTCCTTCTATTTATACTGTCTGCCAGGCAGCCCCACCTACCCCTCTTCTGCCTCACTATCGGCACAGCATGCAACTCTTTAGTAGACCAATCAGGTGTTTTAGATAGGCAAAGTCACACAGCTTTACAGAGTTAAACAAATACAACATAAAAGAATACGACACATCTTTGCATCATTAAACAAATATTTCACAGCCTAAATGAATAAATGAATGTAACACATCTTAAACTCATATTACACAACAAATACTAGCTTGGCTCCGATGAGCTCACGGCGACTGGCAGAGTGGTGTGTGCGTATGGCCAGAGAGAACACATCATCAAACGGGGCAGAGAGCAGTCAGAAGCTGTGTTTGTGACAGCTCACATCTCTTACATCTCCATCAACCCATGGCCGCTGCTTTTGCTCCCTTGGGAGGGTAGCTCTTGCAGTGTCCTAAGTACCTTCCATTCAGCAGCGTATATAAAGTTGTGCCCCACACGGGATCAGGTCCAGCATAGGAACCCTTAGGAGACAGACCACGCCAGAACCACAGTGGCCTTCTTCACTTCTCTCCAGGGGATTAGGTAAGGAAACAGAATCTCAGGGCGTTTACTAGACTGCATGTTGCTGCAGGGCTGTTAGTAGCAAGATTTTTTCTTTTTTGGAGGGGGGATGTTTCTATCTTGTGTGTTCTTAATAACAGGGCCCATGTTTCTGAGATAATGAAATAAGCAGGTAGCCTGATTGGCATAATTTTGTGTTCTATATTTTCAGGGGCTCTTTGGGTGGATGCCCCCACTTTTCAGTTGCAGTCGTTCAGAGTTGATTTTGTGTGTTTGTGTCCGCATTTGTTCATGTGGATGTGCATTGGTGTAGAGGCCAACACAGGGGCTCTTCCTCAGGAGACAGGGTTTTTATTGGCTTGAATCTCTTCGAGTAAGCAAAGGCTGGCTGGCTAACCAGCCCTGGGGAATCTCCCTGTCTCCACCTCCCCAGCACTGGGATTACCAGTGTGTACCACCACACCAGACTTCTTTACCTGCCTGCTGGGGAGTGAACTCAAGTGGGTGTGCTTATGTGGCAAGGATGATATGGGATGACGAATCTCCATAGCTACAGAGACTATTTTTAGTGGTGATATTGTCATTACGAGCAACATAAAATATACACTAATAAATAATACAATAAGTCTTTTTATTTTAAAGTGCACTTTGAAAGAATACTAGAGGTCATCTACATTAGCAGAGTTTTCCGAACTTACCTGATGATTGGGCTAATTTAACTTTTATTTATTTGTGTGTGTAAAGTGCATATTTTCCCTTAGGATAAGGGGAAATACATTTGGGTGATAACACGCTGGTCAGAGAAAGAACTAACTAAAGTAAATGCAAAGCAAAGTTTCCACTGTTCAAACATGAACCGTTTCCTCTTTCTTCCAGCGTGAGAAACTTTGTCAAACAAGTATGTAGTTCTGGAACAGAGATTATGGGGAAAAGAGGACCATGGAGCTAGTAGGGTGCACATACAAGCTCTGCTGGGGCTGGGTGGGAGG
>LOEQ01002376.1:102639-133457 GCA_001685075.1 Bramus lutescens | reverse complement strand
GCTGCGCCTCACAGTCAGCGGAGCTGAGCAGCTGCAGCATGGAAACCTTTAGTTAAAGAGCAACTGGCAGCAATGCGGAGAGCTCAGCTCATAAACTTTTATTTAAGAGAGCCGAAAGACTGCTCAGCAGAGCAATTTGAAGACCAGAAACCTGCATGTACCTGTGGGAGTGGGGTTGGAAGGCCAGCTCCTACCAGTACGCTCATTTCTAGAGTGTCCACTGTTCTTAGCACTGCATCAGGGGCTTTAAAGTTCCTGTCTATAAAATGTCCTCATCCAATCAGCAAGGAAGAGTCATCTACATGGGACGACACTGAAGCCTAGAGGTCATAGGACTTTCTCCATGTGAGCTGAGAGTGCCACCCTCTGACTTACTTCTGTGTGGAGTCTGAGTCTCTCTTTCCCTATTATTATTATTATTATTATTATTATTGTTATTATTATTATTATTATTATTATTATTTGAGACAGGATCTCTTGCAATCCAGGCTGACCTTAAACTTGCTACATAGCTGAGGACAACCTTAAACTACTGATCCTCCTGCCTCCATCTCCCAAGTACCTCCGGGATCGTACGTGTGTCTCATTCAACCTTATTTTTGTAGTCTGGGACTTACACCGGGGGCTTCATGCATGGTAGGCAAGGACTCTATAAACTGAGCCACATCCCCAGCCCCTATAGTCCTCATTTTGATCAAACCCTGTTCAAGTGGGCCCGAAGGGGTCTGCTAGCTATAGAAAGCTTGAAGCACAAGAGGGTTAGTTGTCAGAGCAGCACTAATGGGGCGTCCTCAAAGAAAAGACACCAATGCCGAAACAGCAGGTGACATTCAGAAACCAGAAAGAGCAGCTTGCCTCACCAAAGCCCCAGGAGCCCTCACCAGGAAGACGTGAATGATGGCTACAGCTCCTTGTTGGAGGCAAGCTCACGGTTGACTCAGCCTACCACATTCTCCTTGAAGCAAGAGTGAGGAAAGGGGGCTGCATCCTGTGTGTTTTCCTCACTGTTCATGTAGAGGTTACAAAGAGAAGATGGGGAGGGGCTGGCGTCTTCTTTTGTCTGCTGTTTTCCTGGTCAGGCAATACTGTTTAACAAGGAGGTTTGACAGACCATTTGGGGCATAGGCCTAGGTAGTAGAACAAACTGTCTTCCATAGTGTGGGTTCTTCTTTGATGACCACAATGGGCAAATGTGGAGCAGGAGTAGGGAATGGAGGAAGAGTCAGGGAAGCTGGGTTTCCCAGGAAAAGCAGACAAGAAACCCTTTGCAGGAAGGACTGGCCAAGAGATACTTTGTATGTAGGGCATGTGTACATGCATGTGCACATACATGCAGAGGCAGGGGACATCCGCAGGTGATGTTCCTTAGGTGATGTCCCCCTATTTTTAAAGATAGGGTCTTTCATTAGCCTGGAACCCTCCAAGAAGGCTAGACTGATTGGCCAGTGAACCCTGGCTTCTGTCTCCACAGTGCTGCCTTTACAGCCATGTACCTGGCTTTCTAAAATGTGCATTCTGGGAGTGAACTTTATTTTGTGAATAGGTCCATTATTGATTGAGCCATCTCCTCAGACCAAGAGGGACTGGAGAAGCAAGAGTACCTCTGTTCAAGCTTGGTTCAGCAATACTGAGAAATTTCCATTTTCTAGCTTTCTGTGTCTCCAGTTACCCTCCTTTCCTAACTCCAAAAGGGAGGGTCAGCAAGCGCACTGATTACAAAAGGCTGTTTTCTGCACCTTCCTCCAGAGAGCTCACTCCAAGGCTCTGTTCTCTACTCTTTCTCCAGAGAGCCAGCTCCAGCTCTCAAGGCAGTGAGCTGGAGGCTTGGTGTGTTTCCCAGCCACTTTTTCCTGTGTTGTGTTTGAAGCTGCCTCGCCTGGTACGGTACCTAACCCTTGATTCTTCTGAAGTCATCTATGTGCACATATGCAGATTCCTTAAAACTACAGGGCAAATGTTTTAAAGACAAGTCATCTTGGAGAAATTTGCATTTTAACTAATATTTAAAAAGTAAGTAAAAACCTTCTTGTTTGTGGTCTTGGAGAAAACCCATTCTCAAGTCACTGGTTTGACAGGGCTGTTGCTGGATTTGGTCTCTGTTTGGACTGGCTCAACCTTTGTGATGCTGGGAGATTTGGTTGCCTGCTAGTTGTCCTTTTGTGAAGAGGTGAAAAATTCTTTAATGCTTTTCTTAGAAGAATAATGTGTTAGAATTGCTATCTAACTGATGACTGGAAAAAGGGCTGTCAAAAATTTTCAAGCTATTTGAAGTGGTCAAATGATTCCATTTTTTCTTTCAGTCTTTTAAGACCTTTGAAATGCATGCACATTTGTGCTATGAATATTTATAATTATTACAATAGGGTCTTCTTCTTTAATAAAGAGAAGAAGAAAACACTTGCACATTTACACCTCAAAGTCTTTTGTTTTAAATAAAGCTTTACTGGAACACAGCCATGCCTGTCTATGGACATGTTGCCTATGGCATTTATTCATTCTTTATTTTAAAGAGATGTATTCTTAGTCTGTTATTTAGGCTGACCTTGACTTTCTGGACTCCAGCCATCTTCTTGCTGCAGTGACCCCCATCCCCCGGAGCTGGGATTGCAGGCATTTGCCAATGCACCAGGCTTTGTCTGTCTTTTAATAACGAATATTTCCTGACTCTAGTTTCAACTGAATTTTCTCTAAGATCTTTCTATCAGTGTCTGCATTGACACTATTTTCTTCCCCTTCAGCACAGCATGGATGAGTTATATAGGATTACTCTGCAAGAAAGCTTTGGTGGCTGCCACCTTCTTGCTATTGTACTTGGTGTTAGAATGAAGGATTCTAAATATGATGTTGTACACATATGCAAGGAGTTCAAAAGGTGGACACACTCAGAAGGGGAGCTGCTGTGTAAAAGACCATCAGCCTTAGGTTTAGATAAAATTCACTCTCCAAAGATGCTGTACCTATGTAGCAATTTGGCATTCAAGGATGAATGCACCAATTTGCCTGAATAAAAACCACCACAACCACCACCACCAGCAACAGCAGCAGCAGAAACAACAGCAACAACACAGAACTCTTAGGAACAAAGAGTTGGTTTAGGGGTAAAGAATGCTTGCTGCTCTTTCAGAGGACCTGGATTTGGATCCCAGCCTCCATATTAGTTGGTTCACAACTGCCTATAACTCCAGTTCCAGGTGATCTGATGCCTTTTTATATCCTCTGAGAGCACCTAAACTCACATTCCCATGTGCACACATAATAATAATAATAATAATAATAATAATAATAATAATAATAATAATCTTAAAAACTCAGAATTCTTAAGAACCTGCTTTCTAGCATCTTCTATAAATATGGCCCTCAACTCCAAATGCTCAGAGAAAGGAGATACAAAGCATCTAGAACTTAACTTCATGACATCTGGATGCCAAAGTGGTACACATGTCACAGAACTTAGATAATGGAGACCTGATATGCCTTTCACTACTATACCACTGCCACCTCTTATCCTATTCCATGTATGTATGTATGTTTGTATGCAGGTATGTAATATGTATATATGTACATATAGAAGGATGGATGTTTTGTAAACAAGTTCTCTGTTATATATCCTGGCTGCCCTGGACTCACCATGTAGAGTATGGTGGCCTCTTCCCTTTAAGATGGAGAAAGGCTTCGTGGAAAAATAGACTTCACCTGGTCTGGAAATATCAGGATGCTTAGCCAAAGTGAGGCCACTCTGGGAGATGACTTAGGCAGACTCTGTTTTCCCTGCTCAGTGAAAGGCAAGTTCCATCTCTTTTAGAAAATAGTTTATATCATGGGAATGGGAAGTGTGTGTGTGTGTGTGTGTGTGTGTGTGTGTGTGCACATCATGATTGTTCATTGCCTGTGGAGACCAGTAAAGGCAGACAGATCCTGTGGAACTGGAGTCAACAATGGTTGTGCGTTGCCATGAGTCTACTGAGAAGCAAACCTGGTCCTCTGGAGGAGAAGCCAGGGCTGCTAACCACTGTTAACCACTTCTCCAGCCCCAAGTTCAATTTCTTGGGTGATGTAAGCTACCAAATACTTCTCATCAAAATAAAGGTTGGAGAGGAAACTGCAGTAAGGATATAAAAACAAAGCAAAACAAAATGAAGAAATAAAAACAACAACATCAATAACAAAATATGGCTTGGTGTGTGGCTGGAGACATGGATGTGGGCTGGTGTGTGGCTGGAGACATGCTATGGATGTGGGCTGGTATGTGGCTGGAGACATGCTATGGATGTGGGCTGGTGTGTGGCTGGAGACATGCTATGGATGTGCTAGAACTTGGTGGGATATTTCATGATCACAGAGAGGAAAGGTCACAGCAGTAGGGAAAAGTCAATTCTTAGATGATCTGCTCACCCATAAGGTACTTGTCCCATCAAACAATCAGGAACAATCTCATCGTCCCGAGTTGGACAAAATGTAGAGGAGAAGAGGGAAGATAGTGTTAAGAAAAAAAACCATTAACATTTGTAAAGCACAAATAGGGCTAGGGAGATGACTCTATAAAACATTAAGTTAATTCTTCAGAACCCACGTGAAAAAGTTGAGTGTGGTGGTATAGGCTTGTCATTCCACTGCTGGGGAGGCAGAGGTTGTCCCTGGGACTGGAAAGACTGCCAGCTTAGTCTACTTGGTTAGTTCCAGGGCAGGGAGAGACCTTGTCTAAAAAGAAGTTGATCATTCACCAACCCAGATGCAAACCTTTGATCTAGCATGATGAACTGGCTGAATGATATGCTGGTACAATAATGGTACAAATGGTATGGGAGCAACCAATTAATTACTACATGATTTCCTACATGGACTTAAGGTCCACTCATGAGATGAAACCATGCCTGACACTTCTCAGGTGGCCAAGAACTGAGACTAAATATACAAAGACCTAGGGAAATCCAAAAATTATTCTTCCTCTGAAGGAACATACAATAAACTGACTCCCAATGATTTTCTGCTGTATCTATAGATCAGTGAGGCTCCCTCCTACAGAAGATGGGAACTAATATGGAGATCCACAACTGGGCAATGTGTGGTGAGTGAGAGACTAATGGAATGTCCTAAGTAGATTTCTTCATCAGAGCCCTTCTTTAGGGCTCAGGAACTATATGGATGAGGCAATTGAAAGATTTTAAGAGCCAAAGGGGATGGGACCTGTGTCTTCCAGATACAAAATGACTAAAACATAGGTACCTGAAACAGGACTGTGACAGCCTGCATAAAACCTGCACAGGTCCAAACCAGACAAGGTTCTTGCATTAAGTTGGGAAAGTAGACATGAGTTCCGATTCTTAACCAGGAAGCTATCTCCAGAGGATAAACACACACAAAGGAAAAGTTAGTGTCCCCCAGGGAGTCCCACTGGGCATAGTCACCATACTTAAGAGCAAGCAAGTCCCATGCCCAGCAGTAGACGGTCACCACAAAATGATCTCAAAGGAATTTTTGTATTTTTTATTTTTGTCTCATTTTACATTATTTGTGATTTTTTAAAAAAACCCTTACTGGTCTTTTGCTTATACATTATGGATTCTAGTTTTGTGTTTTTACATTTTTATCCTTTGTATGTTTGAGTGTGTGTGTGTGTGTTCCTTTTTTGTTAGTTTGATCATTTTGCTTTATTCTCTTTTTTTTTGCCTGTTGGTCTTATTAAGAGAGAGAAAGAAGTCATGGAGTTGGAAGGGGAAGGGAAGAGAGTGGGGAAAATCTGAGAGGAGATGAAGGAAAGGAAGTCATACTCAGAATATACTGTATAAAAATGTTTCAATAAAAATATAAAAAAATGTAGTTTCCACTGCAGAATGACACCTGAGTGTTTCTCTGATCTCCACATGCATCCATACTCATGTGCATACACAGAAACAGACAGACAGACAGACAGACAGGCACACATGCACACACACACTCACACACACACACACTCACACACACACACACACAGATGTGGTGGGGGAGGGTGGAGAGAGAAGGAGGTCTTATTCAGGATTACCACTGTAGTAGGTCTAAGTACAGAGTGCAAAATGAGTAAATGAGTTCTGGGTAAGAAACAAGATCTAAGTGAGTGATGTGGCATGGCTATGACAGCAGAGTAGATGAAGTGAATTCTGGGTAACTGGGTTCTTGCCTTGAGTAGGTCAGGTGACCAGCCATCTCTAGGAGGCTTCTGGAGGATAGAGAACCAAATCACATATGCAGTGCCAATGGTTACTGGTTGGGGATCTCAGAGCTTCCAGACTCATGGCCAGTGAATGTACCTGAGCACACATGGCTGAGCATGCTTCTCCTTGGGGTATATTGTTTACAGAGCACCAGATGGGAGAGAGGAAGGTCATCTTCTAGTGCGAAGCAGCCAACCTCTGTGGTAGGCAGTGGGAGAGGCTGCAGTTGAGTATCTTGACACAGAAGGTCAGGTGTCAGAACTACAGTTACAACAGAAGCATCCAGTCTAGATGAACACTAGGATTTAGCTACCTGGGCTACAGGTGTTCAGTGTTCTCTGCAGAGGAAGAACCCCCTTAGGCTGTCCAGGGACTGTAATTGTTGTGAGGAGTCTGCTTGTGCATTTCCCTGCTGCTCAGAAGCTCAGACCCGAAATAATCATGCAGAAACTATATTATTTAAATCACTGCTTGGCCCATTAGCTCTAACTTCTTATTGGCTAACTCTTATATCTTAATTTAACCTATCTCTATTAATCTGTGCATCACCACAAGGTTGCAGCCTACCAGCAAAGTTTCAGCGTGTCTGTCTCCAGTGGTGGCTCCATGGCTTCTCTCTGACTCTGCCTTTCTTTCTCCCAGCATTCAGTTTAGTTTTCCCTGCCTAGCTAAGTTCTGCCCTGCTATAGGTCCAAAGCAGTTTCTTTATTAACCAATGGTATTCACAGCATATAGAGGGGGAATACCACATCACCTCCCCTTTTCTGGTTAAATAAAAAGAAAGGGTTTTAACTTTAACATAGTAAAATTACATATAACAAAACAGGTACCAAGCAATAATTACAGTTACAATACTTATATCTACTTTATCTTTTAACTATAACTATAAATTCTTCAACTCCACCAAAGACTCCAGAAGGATATAATAATGCCTAAGTAAGCAATAAATTCATTATAAACAACTTCCAAAACTCTAGAAATGACAGAGACATCTTGCTGCCTGGGTAATTACCCAAAGTTCTTCTGTACCATTGGGGCGTCCATCTTCAGCCCTCAGGCCCATAGTATCCAGCAGACATTTTCATGAAGCAGGAAATTTCAAAGACAGTTCTCTCTATATTGGCAGTTTTTCAGTAACTTTCTTCTGTGTTCTTCAGACTGTCTGGCAGACTCTTTCATGAAAGAGGAACCCTGAAGGATTGTCTTACCTTTAGGCAAGTTCAACAATCATTTCTCTGTGGGTCCTGCATGTCCAGCTTATCAAGCAGCCCAGGCAAAAGCAGTTTTTGCCCAAATGGCTAGCCAACTCCATGAGGGGCCTCTTCAGTGCTCATCTTCCTCTTGAAGTAAATTGGTGCTGCCAGGAGCAGATGTGTCTCACTGTCATAAAAAGTCCTAAGTTCTTAAAACATTTTAATGGCATATTCTGAAGGTCTTTGAAAGATTTGAAGCATCCCTATCCATCTGAAATATATCTCTGTACATCTAGAAAACCTAACTAACATGACTACAAGCTTGATTATTATAGATGATTATCNTTCCCTGCCTAGCTAAGTTCTGCCCTGCTATAGGTCCAAAGCAGTTTCTTTATTAACCAATGGTATTCACAGCATATAGAGGGGGAATACCACATCACCTCCCCTTTTCTGGTTAAATAAAAAGAAAGGGTTTTAACTTTAACATAGTAAAATTACATATAACAAAACAGGTACCAAGCAATAATTACAGTTACAATACTTATATCTACTTTATCTTTTAACTATAACTATAAATTCTTCAACTCCACCAAAGACTCCAGAAGGATATAATAATGCCTAAGTAAGCAATAAATTCATTATAAACAACTTCCAAAACTCTAGAAATGACAGAGACATCTTGCTGCCTGGGTAATTACCCAAAGTTCTTCTGTACCATTGGGGCGTCCATCTTCAGCCCTCAGGCCCATAGTATCCAGCAGACATTTTCATGAAGCAGGAAATTTCAAAGACAGTTCTCTCTATATTGGCAGTTTTTCAGTAACTTTCTTCTGTGTTCTTCAGACTGTCTGGCAGACTCTTTCATGAAAGAGGAACCCTGAAGGATTGTCTTACCTTTAGGCAAGTTCAACAATCATTTCTCTGTGGGTCCTGCATGTCCAGCTTATCAAGCAGCCCAGGCAAAAGCAGTTTTTGCCCAAATGGCTAGCCAACTCCATGAGGGGCCTCTTCAGTGCTCATCTTCCTCTTGAAGTAAATTGGTGCTGCCAGGAGCAGATGTGTCTCACTGTCATAAAAAGTCCTAAGTTCTTAAAACATTTTAATGGCATATTCTGAAGGTCTTTGAAAGATTTGAAGCATCCCTATCCATCTGAAATATATCTCTGTACATCTAGAAAACCTAACTAACATGACTACAAGCTTGATTATTATAGATGATTATCTATTAACCTATATTTCTTAATTATACATTACATTTTTAATGAGGTGCACAAACACAATACCTTAATCAAGAGCAGAAAAATATATAAAATAACAAAATTGACTTTAAATTTGTATCAATAAACCAAGATTCATACCAATGAAAATCTCTATAGCATATCCCCCTTTAATGTAAATGTAAAGAAACATTTATAAACAATGTTTGGGAATTTGGGCGTAGTTCTCTAGATTACTTCCTGCTGACTGAGGTGCTGTTAATGAGGCCTTTCATGGTGTATCCTGTGTGGTAGGTTCATCTCATTCAGCAGTTGAGCAAAGTATTTTTTGAGGGTGTTCACGGTAACCTTTCAGGGGGTCCTGGTCCATCAAACCACATTAGCCTGGAATGAATCCGCTGGTTCTCATCCTCTGTGGATACAAAAGAAGAACCTCTTTTCTAAAGCAACATATCTTTAGACCCATATTTTGAATTCAATAAACCTTTAAAATATATATGTTGGCTTAGCCTAGCAGTCCCCAGAATCAAATGTCTCTCTGCAGTCAAAAAATTCAAAGAAAACACAATAATATGCAGACTCTATAATATACATAGTCCATCTTTACATGGCTTATTTGTTTTATGACTGTCCATACTCTTGTTTCTTTAAAGACTGTTTCATTTTTTTTATAAATCATTTACTTCTTTTTATAATTCTCTATACATCCTCTACCATCGTGGGGAAACTAGCCTTCCCATAGAATTAACCTTCAGCCTACTTTCATCCTAGATGGTATAGTCAGTCATTTCTGACAAATTGTGTGTGCGTGTGTACAGGTGTGTGTGTGTGTGTGTGTGTGTGTGTGTGTGTACAGGTGTGTATGTACATATGTTTATATCTGTATAGAGGCAAGATGTTGATGTCAGTTGTCTTCCTCAGTCAATCTTCATTTGCTGGTTTTGAGATAGGGTCCCTGTCTGTGTGTGGAGCTCACTGATCTGGCTATGTTGGATGGCCAGAGAGTCCCAGAGACCTTTCTGTCTCTGCCTCCCGAGTTCCAGCATTACAATTTGTGCAACTGTGCCTGGATTTTTGAAACATGGGTCCTGAGGGATCCAGCTCAGGTCCTCATGTTTGTACAGCATGCATTTTGCCTACTGAGCCTTCCCCCAGCAAATCTTTGTATTGTTCTTGTAAACTTGGGGTCTAACAGTCTCTCCAAGTATGGCTGTGGGGAGCTGGCTAGAGACGGAGAGTCTGCCTCATTGTGTTCAAAATGGAGGTGGGCAGCTGGTGAAACAGCTTCCCTTGTTTCAGAACCAGCTAAGGATCAGCTGAGGGCTGTCCTACTACCAGCTGGGTATAGTATCACACATGTTCTGAATGCTGCATTCAAACACCCATGTCTGAGGAACAGTGGTAGCCAGGGTCAGATATACCTCAATAAAGTTGAGTTGTGCATCCACAGATGTACCCACTGAGAGCCTTCTCCTTTAAAGATATACCAGGTCTACGGTGTACACATCTTCAGTGGCTGCCATGTGTCTCCAGAAACAGATGTGTTATGGGTAGTTTCTTGATGGTTTGACTCCCGGCTTGAAAAGCTCAATTTGATTGTTAAGATGTGAATACTTGTCACCAATTGTCCTCCACCAGCTGAATGCTCCACCAGCGATCTCCCCTTGTCAAACCTTCAGCAAGTCATTCAGAAGGAAGTCAGGTTTCCTTTGCTCACTCTTGTGAATTCTCCAGGGGTGAACACAGGGTGCTGGGGGGACAGCTGGATTCAGTTAGACATGTTACAGGCTAGACATTAGAGGAATGTGGGACATAGTTTTGACATTTTAAGCACTGATAACATTTAAAATCAAGGCAGGAGAATGACTTTTATTAATTATCTGTGTCTCCTCCTGCCCTTCTGTCCTCCACCCGCTGCCAGCTGTTAAACAGTTGAGAAAATGGTAAATGAATATGATTACAAGCAATTATGAGTTGTTCTATTTTAAGAGACAGATGGAACCAAGGTTTCTATTTTAAGAGGCTTTTGAATTTAGGTTATGTCTACACAATGTCATATTATTACAGGGAACCATATGTTTCATTTAGTGACACTGAGATTTCCTTGGAGAGTGACCTGGAAGCAGTGGTCAGTGGGCTATGTCAGGACAAGTTCATCGATAGTAAGCACAGCTTCAAGCTCATAGTCTCATTGCTTCAAACCTTCATTTTTTGACACATGTATGTGTGTGGTGTGCATGCGTGTATGCATGTGGTCAGATCCGCATGTATATGTGTGGAGGCCAGAGGTTGATGTGAGGGTCTTTCCCAGTCCCATTTCCCCTGAATGTACTGAATGCAGAGCGTGATAATTACAACTTGCTTGAGGGATCGATCCCCTGTCTTGACCTCCAATATGGCTAAGATTAGAGGTAAGCCGCCACAGCTGTTCAGTGTTTACCTGCGTTCTGGGGATCTTAACCTAACTCGGATCCTTAGGACTGGGTCAGGTTTTGTGTTGTGCTGTTACAATCCAGAGATGAACATGGCCTGGTTTATGCCCTCATTGAGTGAACTATGCATGCAATGGGGTGGGGGCAGACGGGGTGGGTTTGGCTTAATTCAACGGTTCTTTTAAGTCCTTTATGTTTTCTCTAACCTGAGAAAACTTGGGGAGGAGTTATTAAGCAAAAGAAATAAATCGTTATCAGCCGTTTTCAGTGTGAGGTGATTTAGATAGACTTAGGGCTCGTCCAAGAGTCTCAGCCAAGCTGAAAATCTGAGACCCTGTCTTCCTGAGCGGGCAGCTGGTACCTCTCTGCCTGGGCACTGCAGCTTATCTTGGGGTTAAAGGTTGCCATCTGTGTGACTGAGCCCGTATATCAGGAGCGGAAGGGAATCTCAAGCCCAGGGTACATATTAGATAAGGCTCTGCGTCCTGAACCAAGACAATCAGGAGTCTATGGAGGGGGCTGTACTAGATTCCAGGGAGACTGATGTACTCAGACAGTGGGGAGTAAAGGAGATGGAGAGTTTTAACCAAGAACATAGAAAGCATTGTTTTGTGCCAAATAGGCGTGCTAATTCATTTTCCCAGTTTGGAAGGATTTTAAAATAAAAGCCCCACACTTTCCCTATTCTCTATAATTTATTACAGAGTGAGGGTATTGCTTGTCATATTAACTAGCTCCTGGAGTTAAACTGAAAGTACTGGACAATCAACAGCTTTGAGATAATACTAATTAATCCAGTAGGTAAGACATTTGGGGGCTGGCAACTTGTGGCACTTGATGTGAGCTCCTACAGGTGAACTGGACTCCTATGATCTCTAAGGGGACATGGAGGTAGTGGGGTCTCTCGGGGTCATAGACTTGGAGTCACTTTTCCCCTATACCTCATAGGACATTAGTTTCTGCCTCAGCCGGCTGGAAAGAGCCCCCAAAGCCTGAGTACCTAACCTGGTCTCACAGCTTGGTGCTGCTGGCCCGGGACACAAATTAGGATCTACTACCTTGGGAGTTTTAATCTGAGTGTGAATTCTCTATTGAGAGACATGTTATATAAGTAGAGCAAAACATCTAACTGTACATGTGGTGTGTGCATGTGTATGTGAGTGTATGTATGTGTGTGTATGTGATGTTGATGGTAGTGTGTGTGTGTATGGTGTGTGAGTGGTGGTGATGGTAGTGTGTGTGTACATGTGTGTGTGTGTGGTGTGGGTATGTGCATGGGTGTGTGTGTGTGTGTGTAGGTCAGACGAGAGTCTTACTCAGATGCCATCTATCTTTTTTGAGATAGGCTCTCTCACTAGCCTGGAGCTCACCCAGGAATCTAGACTGGTGGGCCAGTGAGTCCCAGGGAGATTTGTCTCTTAAGGCCCAGAACTAGGATATAGGCATTCTCCACAATGCCAAGCTTGTGTGTGTGGTGTGTATGTGTGTAGACATGTGAATGCCATGCGGCACTTGCAGGGTCAGGGGATAACCTCAGATAACCTTCTACTTCCAGGGTTTCTCTTGTTGCATAAACCACTGCATATACCATGTGAGCTGACTTACGAGTTTCTGGGGATTCTCCTGGGTCCACCTCTCATGTAATAGCTGAGGTGCTGGGATCATAGACTATTGCTATGTGTATAGCTTTAAAACAGGTTTTAGGGGCCCAAATTCATCCTCTTGTGCTTGTTTGGTACATGCTTTATCCACTGAATAACATCCTAAACCAGCAGAGATTTTTATTTTTTTTTTAATGGTTTCTGAGAATTGAAGTCAGATCTTCATGCTTGTAAGGCGAGTTCTTGATGGACTGAACCATCTCCCTAGTCCATTTCCCTATTACTTAAGCAGTCCTTAGGAACCAGCAAACTTCTGAGCACTTTGTAATAGAAAAAGATACAAGAAGATGAGTCAGCAAAACAGCAGCTTAGGAAAGTGAGTCCTGGCAGCCCATGGCCAGTGCCCCGGGCTGGGGCCAGGCAGCATCTCTGCACAGGACCGCTTACCTCATGTTCTCGCTGGTGCTAATGGTGTTTGTCACGGAGCTCTTGGGAAATTATACTGTTTTTCACTTAACAGCTCTTTCCCCAGTTGCAAGGATTTTTCACCCCAAACCCACCACATAAATAACACAAAGTGGTATTTTGGCATCACAGTTGCAGGCAGGAATCCAGCAGTTGACATGGAGAATACCATGTGGAGACATTTAAATCTGTACTGCTATGAATGAACCTACTGCTGTTTGCATGTTCATGCCATGTGTGATGACAAAGAGGTAGATTTTCTACATCTCTGCTGAGTCCATGTGCTATTTCCTTATGTTTTAAATCTCCCTCCTCCATTCAACCTGAGAGTCTTCTTATAGACGCACCTGCCACAGCAAGAGCTCCTAGTTTCTAAAACTCAAGGAAAGAATGGTTTGTATGATTGTGCGTGTGTGTATGTTTATATGTTCATTTGTGTACGTGAAGATGTGTATGTGTGTGTGCATGTGCGTGTGTGTGTGTGTGTGTGTGTGTCAATGAAAAGGCCAGAGGCCAGACAACCTTGGGTGTTGTTCCTTAGGAGCCATTTACCTTATTTTGTGAGATAGAATCACTTTTTGTCTCTTTTCAGTCAGAAACTCAGTAAGTGGATTGGGCTAGCTGACCAGTGAGCCTGAGAGGCCACTTCTCACACAAGTGTGTGTTGCCATGCCCAGCTTTTTTTTTTTAAACAGGAATTTGGGGGAATCCAATTCAGGTCCTTACACTTGCAAGGCAAAAGCTTTAAGAACTAAGCTATCACCCCAGCCCTAGGCTGTGTGTGTGTGCGTGTGTGTGAACATGTATGTGCACATGCATGTCATAGAGCATATGGGGGTCAGAGAACAACTTATGTGAATTAGTTTTCTCCTTTTACCATGTGGGTTCTGGGATTGAACTCAGATTATCAGCCTTGTTAGTAAGCATTGTGCTAGCTCTGCTTATCTGTGTTTTATTTGGAATATGTTCCTAGCGCTCTATGACTCTGCCATCTTCTGCAGGCTGCAGACTCACAGCCTCCTCCACTGCTCACACCATGCATGACTTCATTTCCTCCTGTCACTGCCTGCATTTCCTGGTCAATCTCTGCTTATTGATTTATTTTTCAAGTTGTTTATCACTTAAACTTATTTCCAGGGTCCAATGGATATAATTTTCCTACTTGTAAATATTGAAAAAATATTTTGTTAAAACAATGGAAATGTTTTTCCTTTTGATGGCTTTTCATTTATTAGGGGTTTCAAGAATAAATGGGGTAGTTAAGTCACACACACATACAAACACACACACACACACACACACACAGAGAGAGAGAGAGAGAGAGAGAGAGAGATTGATGAGCTATAAAGAGAGGCAAAATTTGACCAAGTTTACAGTTTGTCATGAATTCTCCAATCAGAGTATGTAAAAAGGAGAATCTAAAAGTGGTCAAAGTTCAAAGAAGTGTCAGTGAGTGCTCAGCTGCAAGTGGGACATCTGTGTGGCATGCCCTCATCCAGGGCTCATAGGGACATCTGAATGGCATGCCCTCATCCAGGGCTCATAGGGACATCTGAATGGCATGCCCTCATCCAGGGCTCATAGGGACGTATGAATGGCATGCCCTCATCCAGGGCTCATAGGGACATATGAATGGTACGCCCTCATCCAGGGCTCAGGGGCTATTATGAGAGGGAGCAGAAAGATGGTAAAGCTAAATAGCAGGAGGGACAGAGGGAAGCCACATCTCCTGGCGGATGATACTCATGAGCTCATAGCAGCTGTGAAGGCAGTCAACATTCTATCATGGAGGAGACATGAGCCCCAACCCTTATAAGGAGATATTGACAGTTGGTTGCTTCTAGGAGGGGGGTAAAATTTTCCTTTTAGGGGTGAGGCCCTTTGTCAAACTATGCTGTGATGGATGGCCCCGTACCCATGAGTACTACCCATGTGCTAGCATGTGCATAGCACAAACTAGAATCAACAAAAATAAGAGAGATCTTGTGGGGGACTGGAGTGAGTGGAGGGGGAGAGTACTGAAGGAGATGACTGGAAGAGGAGGCATTTTGTGGTTAGGTAGAAGCCTGGTGTAAGGCAAACTCCCTGGAAGCTACAAGGATGACCCCAGAGAAGACTTCTAAAATAGTGGATGCATAGTCTGAACTGGCCATTTCCTGTGATGAGGCAGGACCTCCATTGGAGGAATTGGGACTCCATCCCAGCCACATAACCTTTGACCTACAGTCTGTCCTACTTATGGGAAGTCCGGGGTGGGGGCAAGCAGGGAGGTAAGAGTGGCACTTAGATTATGGGAGTGGCCAACCAATGACTGGTCCAGCCTCGGACCCATGCCACAAGAAGAAGCCCACTCCTGATACTGTCTGGAGTGCCAGTACCCAGGACTGGATGTTCCCTGGACCTGGAAGAGAATCATGATAGGAAAGAAAAGTCAATGTAGTGATGCCTAACAATATTCTACTATACTTGTAGGTCGGTAATTATCCCAAGCCTTCATCTAGTACCTGATGGAAACAGATGCAGAGACCCACAGCCAAACATTAGGCTGAGCTTTGGAAATCCTGCGGAAGAGGGGAGGAAGGACTGTCAATGGCAGTGAAATCAAGGACATCACAAGAAAATCTACAGAAACAATTAACCTGGGCCCATAGGAGCTCACAGAGTCAGGATCAACAGCCGTGGAGCATGCATGGGACCAACGTAGGCCCTCTACATATGTGTGACAGTTGTATAGCTTGGTCTACTTGTGGGACTAGCAGTGGGAGCAGGTGCGGTCCCTAATGCTTAGGCTGGCTTTTGGGAACCTATCCCTCATACTGGGTTGCTTTGTCCAATCTTAATATGGGGGGGGGAGTTTAGTCTTACCTCAACTTGATATACATGCTTGTTGATACTCATGGGAGGACTGCCCTCTTCTGAACAGAAATGGAGGAGGAATGGATTGGGGCAGGCAGGGAGAATAGGAAGTGGGGGAGGAAACAGGTGGAGAGGAGGGAGGGGAAGCTGCGATCAGGATGTAAAATAAGTGAATAAGTTTAATGAAAAACAGGAAAAAAGAGAACACAAAGTTGGGAGGAGGTGGAGAATGGGGGTGAGTGGGTCTGAGAGGAGTTGGGGGAGGAGTGGGACAGAAAAGATGTTGGATGGTGAAAAAGGCAAGATCGCCTGAGTGCATTGGGAGCAATGGGGGTCTCGGAGGGGGTAGAAGGGGAGAGGGGAGGCAAGGAGGAGAGAGGAGAAAAATGTATAGCTCAATAAAATACAAAATTAATAAAAGACAAATAATATAAGAAAATTAAAACTAAATAAATGAGGAAGATGAAACAAGTAGTATGTGTGTTAGTTTTTTTTGTCTGTAACACAATATTTGAGATATTAATGTCAGAGTGGAAAGGGTTAGTTTGTCTCAATTTCATTTTAATCCATGTTTACATGGTCTCTGCCTTTGGGCTTATGGTAGTCCTGTGGCAGGATCATGTAAAAGAGGAGAGAAATTCACTTTTGGTAACCAGGAAGCAAAGAAAGGGAGAAAGGAAAGGCTGGGAATATCCTTTGCAAAGCTACACCTCTGACTTCACATCCTCCACAAGCCCCAGCCATCCGGTTCTGTGACCCCAGTGTTGGTGCAGCGGGCCAGCTGCCCCTGTGTCTGGGGTATTCCCAGAGGTGAACATTGGATATGCATCAGCAGAGAAAGTGAAGACTCAGAGGAAGCGGAAACAGGCATCTGTTGAAGGAGAAAGCACCTTGTTGGGATGCTGGGGTCTCCAGAGCTGGCTGACTGTCTAGAGTGAGCTCTGAGCTGGTCTTTTCTTGGTCCCCATGGCTCTCACCTCTTTTGATCCTCTCTTTCCTTTCTCAGCCCCCACCTGCATCCCATCACTTCATCTCTTTAGTTGGAAGGTGTTGACCCCGGGGCAGGGGAATCCAAGCTCAACAAGCTGTTGACCCTGCTGAAAAGTGGGCATGCTGTCCCTCTTTACAGTCCAGCTACTGCAGGGCTGCTTTCTCTTTCCCACCTGCCTCTTCCGTGACTGCCTGTTCTCGGCTAACACCTCAGAGTTCCACCTCCTCTCAATAGTGACATAGTCTGGTGACCTGAAGGATGCCCATCACCACTACAGGAGAGAGATTTTTGGAGAGTTGGGTCTGGGACTTGTGAGAGCAGAGTTAGGACCGTGTTTCCTGCTGGTGCCATGGCAGAGGCAAACCAGGAGCTGGTCCAGAGAGCATCCTTCAGCTCCAGGGTCATTGCCCATCTACATTTCATGACGGATCCTCAAGGACAGGTTTGCCAGGGGAACTGGTTCATGGGAGGAAAATAAAGATGAGGTATTTAGTGTTGGTCTTAGTTTGACTTCCTGTTGTGATGCAATACTCTGACAAGTTTCCAACTCCAGCTCACAGTCCGTCATCGTGGGGAAGTCAGGTCCCCAGGACCCTAGATCACATCCGCAGCTGAGAGTAGGGAGCAAAGCAGAAATGCTTGTAGCGTGTGCTCTCTTCTGTCATTCGGTCCAGGCTCCCGCCCATCAAACGCTGTGTCTTGGGATTTCTGTTGATGTGAAGAGACACCAGGACCATGGCAACTCTTATAAAGGAAAACATTTAACTGAGGTGATGACCTAAAGTTTCAGAGGCTTAGTCCATTATCATGATGGTGGGGAACATGGTGGCATGTAGGCAGGCATGATACTGGCTACATCTTGATCAGAAGGCAACAGGAAGTGGAATGAGACACCAGACAGTCTCTTGAGCATATATGAGACCTCAAAGTCCACCTCCACAGTGACACACTTCCTCCAACAAGTCCACACCTCCTAATATTGCCACTCCCTATGAGATTATGGGGGCCATTTATATTCAAACTACCACATGGTGCCACCAACATCTAGAGTGGATACTGTCACCCCAATTTACCCAAGAAAGAAAATCTTTTGTAGGCATGATCACTGGCCAACTTTGTCTGGACAGCTCCTCATTGAGAAGCTCTTCCCAGGTGATTCTAGATTGTTAGGTTGACAGTGAAAATCACCACCACAGACTTCAACTTTGACCCCTAACCTCAGCCCCTAGTGGGCGGGTCCAACAATAGCCACATGGAGCGAGCTGAACCTTCACAGCTGGCACCAGGATACTGTCCTGTTTTGTTCTGACAGCTTTGATTCCAACTGACAGATGCCTAATGGCTTCAAATAAGCCTTAATGACGTGTCCAGCAGGTATCACTAATGGATTTGACCCCAAGAAAGACAAATACTAGGTGAATATTAGGGATTTAAAAGCAATAATCACAGGCAGATATTTCTAGGCATTTCTTCTGAAGCTAATTCGGCAGTGGCACGTGAGTCTTATAGGCCAGGTAGATGGGTTGGCAGGGACAGGAGTGGTGCAAGAACAGGTTAGTCGCAGATCTGGGGGTCTTTGCTCCTTAGCTGCCGTCATTTGCCACATCCCCATTTTCTTGGTGCCTGGAAAGGTGAGGACATTTTAACAAAGAGTGTGGGCATATGTGGTGGTAACATTTTGCTGGTGTTTAGTATGCATGTAGGAAGCTGCCTGGAAGTTGCTTGGATTTTCTGAAGATTTTTAAAAACTCCTTTTTGTGCAAAGGTAACACGGCATTTTAAGCTAATGAGCTGGTTGCCAGTATCTTGTCCTGTTCCAAGTTAATAGGATCTGCTTTTAAAATCTAGGTGCTTAATTGCAGTTCTTTAAAGGCCATCTTGCTAGAATGGAGCTGCCTAAGTAATGGCTTTACTTTTAATTAATAGTAAGCAGGGCAGCTCCTTGACTCCCTCCACTGAGTCAAAGAGACCAGAACTCTTTAGGTGTGTGTGTGTGTGTACAATGTTGGGCCACAGGCTTATGTCAAATGTTTTCTTTAATTGAACTTTACTCTGTTATTATTTTTAATTATACTTTTATTTTCAAGTTTATGATTACATTATTTCCCCCTTTCCTTTCCTCCCTCCAAACCCTCCCATCCCCACCATAATTCTCTTTCAAATTCATGGCCTCTTTTTTTAATTATTGGTACACACACACACACACATACACACACACACACGCACACACTTGTGTTCATAAGAACAAGAATAAAGCATACAAGCTGTTCTGCCCACATAATGTTATATGTATATGTGTATGTATATGTCTATATTTCTGGGGCTGACCTAACTACTTGATGTACTCTTCCCTGGGGAAGACTTTTTTCTTCCACCCTCAGTATTTATTCATTGCCCGTAGTTCTTTGCCTACACTTGAGGCCTTGTGCCCTTCCCTTCCTTGTTAACATGCCTATTGGTGCCAACTTTGCTCAGGTCATGTTTAGGTGGCATGTTGGTGAGACTTCATGGGTGCAGTTATTGACATTTCTACAAGTAAATGCAGAGGGCCCAGGTTTTTACTTGAGTGCTGTGGATCTGAACTTGGGTCCTCATGCTTGCAAACCCTCTCCCAACTGAGCTGTCTCTACAGTTCTGAAGCCTGGACTCTTCATGGACCTGAACCAATGCTGTCAGAACAGAAACACAGGCTCTATAGTCACACAAAGTTGATGAGAAATGCGCTTCTACCTCTTACAGTGGTAGCTCCTAGCTCCAAGTCACAGTTTCCTTATTTAAAATGAAAACATGAGGCAGCTTACTGGGTCATTGTAAGGATCATACATAATAGTTGTAAAACCTTTGAAATAGTTCATAGTACACAAAGATAAGGCACGTGATAATTCCATAGGGCCAGCCCTTGGGGACAGTGATACAGGTTCTAGAACAAGAAATTGTCATGATCATGTCAGAAGTAACTCATAGTGGTGTTCTTAAGCTTCTCAGACCATTTGTTAAGGCAAGTTTGAAGATCAATCAGCCTTGGGGACCAGCAAGGATGAAGTTAGGATGGTTGCCTCTCTAGAGATACCAGACATAAATGGATCCACTTCTCATCTTAGAGGTAATCTGTTTAGATTCTAAACTTAAAAAAGAACACATGAACACACACACACACACACACACACTGATCTGTAGTCAATGTCTAAGCAGAGAGTTTCATCATTTAGGGGTTCTCTCCTGCAATACACAGGTATCACCTTGTTTTGATGTATCATCAACCTCTGGGCCTGTGGATACTGGGGCTTAAGAAAGCCATGCAAAACATAACTGTCACATTGCATTTCACTGTAAGAGATGACACCTGCCTCTTTCGTTATTCTATGAGTCTACAATGGTAGCAGGATGACTCTCTAGTTTACGAGAAAGGTAAACCCTAGGTCCTTCACAACTTTTGGATTAATTGAACACTCTGGTTTTTGAAAAGCAGATGATGCTGATCATGAGGTGTCGCTGCTGGAAGCAGAAGGATGACATAATCGCCATAGGGTGGATTAGAGATAGGCAGATCTCCATCATATGGCACTACTAAGTCCATACTTGACCTTCCAAAATGGTGATAAGAAGGATGGAAAGGCAGCCCAGTGGCCAAGAGTGCTTGCTGCTCTTGTAGAAGACTTTGGTTCCCAACACCCACATCAGGCAGTTCACACACAACTGCCTGTGTCTCCAACTCCAGAGGATCCATCACTCTGCTCTGACCTGTGAGGCCACCTGCTGCTGAATGCACATACCCTCAAACACATAATTATTATTAAAATAAAAATCACAAATTCTTTAGAAAATAATTATAATTTTATAGACAATCATGATTATATCATTGATACTGCCCAGGGATACTTTTAGATGAAAATAGGTACAAGAAGATCCTGAGAGCAGAACCAGGCTTCAGAAGCAGTGTTGGGTAGGACTGACATTCCATCTGGAACAAAAATAGAAATGGAAGAGAGTGTATTGTGGCTTGTTGCTGCAGAGGGGGGTCACCAGCATGTGTGGTGGAGAATGGAAAGAGTTACATGAGTAGAGGTTGTCAAGGGAATTGTCCAGGGCTGGTGAGAGCCATTCCAGAGATGTGGGTGAAGTTGGCATCTCATTCTGGAAGCCCCCAGGCAAAGACGCAGAGGAAGCAACGGGCCTTGGTGTATTTCCATTCCTTTTCGCTTGAGCTTTGGCCAACCATTATGTACTGCATATTCAGTATTTATTTCTCAGCTGCTGCTCAGGTCCCTTCCCTGTCCCAGTGCTGATCTCCCTACCCTTCTGCTGGCCTCAGAACATCACCATCACTGTTACCATCACTGTCATCGTCATGGCTGCTCCAGAACTGGCCTCTGGGTTGTGTCCTTCTGCTCTTTGGCCTCCCTATTCCTGCCAAGATGTTCTCTGGAATTGTAAATCTCCCAATTAAAGCCCTTCCTGGGATTTGATTGGCCTTTCCAATGAAGATGGACTTTTTGGCTTGGCGGCTGCATGTTGTGCTGACTCCTGCTTCAGCAATCACTTTCCCCTTTCCTGGCCCCTTCTCGGAACTGCTGCTCCCTCCCTTGCACACCGTTTCTCCTAGAATGTGTCATGCTCTGGTGTGATTTTTTTCTAGGGATTAATGGACAAACAACTATTTATCTTAGTGAAGCAGTGAGTTTATTGAGGTTACTCAGAGGAGCATGGATGACTCCAAGGCAGGTACGTGAGTGATGACTCACAAATCTTCATCCCTACCGGCCCCTGCTCAACCTGCAGGCAGCTCTGCATAGACAGTCTCTCACTGCATCAATTGCTTCCCGAGTTCATAGCCTTGGAGAGAGGCCCTTTGAACCCATAAGTTCCAGGAGCTTGGGAGACTTGTAAAGTTCTGTTTACTTCTGGGCCTTATGTATTTCATTTACTTCCTGCGTCTTATGAGTTGCCAGCTTCCCTCCAGGAGGGATAGCTTCAATATTAAGGCAATAACACACACACACAAGCCCACAGACAGAGATGGGTGCAGACAGCAGCACAATCTTCTCTTCAGTTTGGATTAGCTGGGTTGATAAGACTTTAGTGCAGACCTTGGCAGTGAACATGACCCTTGCCCTCTGTCGCTTACCTCCAGCTCTGTATTTATGTGGGCTGCTGTGTTGTGTGCCGTGTGGCTGTTTGATGGAGCTTATGGTTCTGTGAGCAGGCAGATCTTCTTAGGACCCCATGATTAGTGTTCTAGGGAGAGCTCAGATTGGATTAATTAGCAGAAACCTGCTCCCCACAAAGCATCCCATCTTGGCTCTAGATCTGAAGAGGAGCGACATCTAGCATGGACCCTCCATGGCAATGCCAGCAGAGTGCCTGGCATGAAGGTCTCAGATAGATCCAGGAAAGAGGTCTCTGCAGAGGAAGGAGGTAATTATGCTTTGTGGTCTGGATTATTCATTTCATTTTCTCTTTTAACCTTTGAACTTGAATGTCCCCCGAGTCTTTTAGCTTTTCTTCAGGCGATGGCACCTAGGGCACAGACTGCAATTACCTATGAGTTGGACTTGAAAAAAATTCTTCTTTCCCTTATTCCCAAACCCAAGGAGAGTGGTAACCATAGATACAGACATGCCCATGGCTTCAATGTCTCTCTACGTAAGATGAGTCCTTGTCTGTGTTACTCTAATGAACACTGTGGTGGACAGAAACTCAGGGAAGAAAAGTTTATTTGGTTTACAGGTTGCTGTAAGTCTATCATGGGGCGGGGAGAAACCAACTCAAGGCAGGAACCTGGAGTCAGGAACCGAAGCAGGGACTATGGAGAACACTGCTTACTTGCTTGCTCTCTCTAGCTGCCTTTCTCATAGCCCAGGCCCATTTGCCCAGGAATGGTCTGGGCTGGGCCATCTCAATATCAGTCAAAGAGAATGACCCACAGATTTTTCCTCCAGATTAGTCTGGTGGAGGCAATTCCTCAATTGAGGGTCCCGCTTTCCAGGGGTCTCCAGCTGGTATCAGGTTGACAAAAAACTGATGAGCGCAGCTGCTTTCCACAGAACTCTTTGTGCTCCTGCTTCTCCCCCAGTCAGGCAGGCTGCTGATGTGTGTGACATATTTTTTTTCCCTGGGATTCATCTGTACACTGTTGAAGCTGTCCTTTGCGTTGTTATAATACAACATCTGAGGTTGGGTACTTTATAAAGAAAAGAAGTTGATTTAGTTTACAGTTTTTAAAAGGGAAGTCCAATAGGAGGTGCTCTTCTGATGAAGCTGGTTTGGTCAGGTCCCATCATGGCAGATGGCATCATTGGGGAGTGTGGGCAAAGAGAGAGAGGGCATGGTGAGTTGAGAATAAGGTGGCAAGGGGACCAGGGTCATTGTTTATCTCCCTCTCTGTGTGCATTCACATGTGAGGGCACATGTACCTGTGCACCCAGTGCAGAGACAGTAGACATTGGGTATTGCTCCCTCCCTCACTCCTTGAATACAGGGTATCATTTTGAGCTTGGGGTCTCACTCCTTTTGGCTAAACTGACAGCTAGCAAGCACCAGTGGTCCTTCGGGATGTGGTGTTTACCCTCAGTGCTGGATTACGGGTGCACATGCTGTATATGGGTGCTGGGGATCCCCAGACCCAGGTTCTCAGGCTTGCACAGCAATTGCTCCTATCCCTGAGCCGCCCCTCAGCCCAAGGCTCACGCTGTACATCAGTCACTTTCTGTTGCTGTGATGAACACCATGACCAGAAGCAGTGTAAGGAAGGAAGCTTGTTTTGGTTATGGTTCCAGAGGGTTATAGTTCATAATAGCAGGTCGCATGGCAACAAGGTGGTGTGGTGACAGGGCCAGGAAGCTGAGAGTGCACATCTTCACAGCACACAGGAAGTGGAGAGAGCAGTCAGAAGCGGGAGAGTCTACACATTCTCAAAGCCTGTCCCCTAGTGACGTATTTCCTCTAGCAAGGCTCCTAAAGGTCCCATAACCTCCTTAAATGGCACCACCATCTGGGCACCAAGTGTTCAAATACATGAGCTGATGGGGACATTTCTTATTCAAACCACATAGCACTCTTCATCCAAGATTTGTTTGGTGAAAACAAATTCACCTAAAGACCAGCATTAATTCCTTCAGAAGTCTTTGCTGTAGTGATTTAATCACCTTCCCTGGGCTTGTTGCATTAACTTTTCCTGAAGAGATTCAGCGAATATTCATTCACTCCACATGGGCACCAAGGACAGTCCAAAGTATAATTTCATTAAAGCTCAAGTAAGTGAGACCCATGAATCTATTAAGGCTTCTTTACCACATGGGAGACCCCCAAAAGTGACATCACCACAAAATTCACCTCATCCTGGATGACACCATCATGGAAGCTGCACCATAGAGTCTATCATTCAATTAATCTTCCGTTTTCTATATATCTAGCATTTCCCAAGATCACTTGCAGCTGAGCAAGGGGGTGGAGGAACAGCTGGACCTCAGATAAGGGTCTCCTGACCTGGCAGTCCTCCACCTACTAGGTACTGTCGGTAGCTTCAGTATGATCACCACAGCCTTGGCTAGCATTGTAGTGGTCTGCTCTAGTTGCTATGGCTTCTGGAGCAAAGAGCAAGATAGCATCATGTGACAAGGAAAAACACTGTCCTCCTTTTTAAAGGTCCATCATGTTTAAGATCACCCCATTTGAACCATATGCCTCTAGCACATGGACCTACTAGGGACTGACTGCATCAGAACCACAACAATCACTTATAGAAATCAATTTATTCCTTCTTTGTTAGGGCATGGTCTGCCCCTTTCAGACACTGGTCACTCTGAGGAGCCAGATCCCATAGCCGAATAGATCAGGCTACCCCTACTTTGTAGGATAAAGAGTTCAGAAGCCATCCTGTGCTGTGGCTTCACAGACTCTAGTTTATGCTTTAACCTAATACCTGGATACTCACGCTCCTTATCACAAAGGCTACCCTAGGCTAAACATGAACTGTGGTACCTCTGACAGCTGCTTTCCTTTCTCGTTCAGAGGATTTCCCTGAAGGCCCCTCTGGCCTCCCCACCATCCTCTCCACAGCAGCACAATCTATCTCTTTATAAGCTGTCTTTCTTAATAAAGTTCCTTTTTCATTTCCAGGCTTTGAAGAGAATCCCCTATTTTGATTTAAGGTGCCATTCGTGCTGTGCCTGGCATAATGCATTGGTTCTTCCTCTGTCCTGAGGCCCAGTCTTCCAATAGGTTTATTTCTGAAGGGTAATTTTGTAAGCTCCTTCCCAAAATCGATCTACCTGCCTGTTGCTCCTCTGATTTTGTTTTTCAACACTGCTATCATGAAAACCTATATGCAAGTCTGGTTCTCTGACCGCCCGTAAACTCCTCAAGGACAGGACACTTACTTACTAAGATCATTGTAGTCAAAGGAAAGTGGTTAAGACATGAGAATGATCAGCAGGTGGCTCAGGAAGCCCAGTTTCCCCAGAGTACCCCACTTTCCCTTCTCTGTGCAGGGTACCTGTGTCCTAGTGACAGTCAATTGGAACTTTGCGTTGATGAAGTGGAATTGCCTGCAGTGATGTCCTCAACACAGCAATCAGGACAACTTCAAACTTTGCATGCTTTATGATAGCTTTCCCCCCAAACTGGTTTGTTGTGACTTTTGCTCAAAGTCTCATACTTTAATGCCAGAGAGAAACTTAACAGGTGAAATATAGGTGCAGCAGAAATAGCCTCAGGTCAAGTCCAAGACGGGTATGGGAGGATGGTGAGGGGAGAATCTCTTCATCTCCTTAAGTACCAGTGATAAGTGGTATGCAAGCTTATTGCCCTTCACCTGGAATACATTTGCTGGACACTTAATCTGGAGTAAAGCCTTTAAAAAATTCTCAGATCTCTTTCTCTCTTTGTGTGTGTGCAATGTGTGCGTGTGTGGTGTGTGTGTGATGTATGTTTGTGTGACTTATAATGTGTGTGATGTGTGTATGTGTGTTATGTATATATGTGTGATGTGTGTGTATGTGTGTGATGTATATGTGTGTGTATGATGTATGTGTGTATGTGTGTGACGCATGTGTGTATGTGTGTGACGTATGTGTGCATGTGTGTGATGTATGTGTGTATGTGTGTGATGTATGTGTGTATGTGTGTGATGTATATGTGTGATATGTGTGTGTGTATGTGTGTGATGTATGTATGTGAGTGTAGTTTACCTGTGCTATGGCATACATGTGATGGTCAGAGGTAACCTCAGCTGCTAGTTTTATCTTCCACCTTGCTTGTCACTCTGAATACCAGGCTAGCCCCCAGGGAATTTTGGGGGATTCTCTGTCCCTGCCCCCCTAATCTTGCTATAGGAATGCTGGGATTACAGACATGCTTTCATAACTGGCTTTACATGGGTCTTAGTCAGGGTCTAATGTTTTCATGGCAAGCATGTTGCCCACTGAGCCATCTCTCTAACCTGAAATAAACCCAATCATCTATTAGTTACCCAATGAACTCTCTGTATCATGGAGGAGTTTGGGAGCACTAAGGATGGGTTTCAAGTCTTGCTCATCTCCCCCTTTCCCAAGATTCCGCTCCACATATCAGGAGCTTAACAAATTTTTCTGAAAGATCAGTCCCGTCTAATTGGGATTTTCTAGGTCTGATGCTATTAGGACCATAGTGGCCATAGTGACAACCAGTGACACCTTAGTGATCTCTCTGGGTAGCAGAGATAGAGAATGTAATTGCAAAACCCTGACCTCAGAGGAAGAGTCTGTTTGTCTTGAGCCTGAACACTAAAAAGAGCAGGCAAGGGAGTTATGGGGCTAGAGAAAGGGCTTAGTTGGCAAAAGGGTTTGCTGCACAGAGGATTTGAGTTCAACTCCCCAAAGTCCACATAAAAAGCTGGACACAAAAAGCGATAGTCTGTTTATTCTAGTGTTCCTACAAGAAGATGGGAGGTGGAGACAGAGAAGACCTGGAAGCTTGGGGGCCAGTGGGCCTGGTGCCTGAAGCGTAAACACAAGAGAGAGGCTGTGTCAAAATGAGGTGACTTGTGAGGCTGTTGCCTGTCCTTAGCATGTACATGCATGTGCATGTGCACACACACACACACACACACACACAGTGAGAGAGAGAGGGAGAGGGGGGAAGAGAAGAGGAGAGAGGGGGAGAGAGTGTGTTTTTATGAATTATTATGGAAGGATGAATTAATATGGTGCATAAGTCTCTGTAAAATTCCCCACAGTCACCAGTCCACAGTCATATCTTTGTAAACCAAGAATTAGGCCTGTCTGGGACATAGGCACCTTCCCAGTGGTTCACACCAGCAGAAAACCCACACAGCTTCTAAAAAATGTCAGATATCTTTAGAGTCATTCAGTCTTTTTTGTACCAGCTTTCCATAGGAGTTGTGTGGTTTGATCTCCAAACTGTGGTGGGCTCCCTCTGTTTGAAGTCAGGACTCAAACGGAAGAAGAGGAACACAGCAGACAATGGTCTTGCAGCTGTGACCTACAGAGCATGCAACCTCTGACAACCACTTCTCTCCCCAGAGTGCCCTTTGGGGGTAACTTGGAGCTGTGGATGCTCATATTGATCTTGAAAGAGTTAGTTCGCAATCACTGCCATTGACAAAGGTTCTTACAGCTCATTAACCACTAGATTATGAGGCTCAGTTCATTAAAATTCTGTCTCATCCCCTGCATTTGTAAACAGACTTGGGGGCGTTTATCACTTTGTGCCTCTTACAGAGGGTTTCCTCCAAAATGTGCATTTTTCTCCTTTCCCCTTTTCCTATTGAAAAAGCATGAAGTAATTTGCCTCAAGATGCATAATCATTTAAATGCAAACAAAAATGAAATACCAACTAAGAATCTCAGGTTTGGAGATCCCTCATCCCGGCTTCCTATTTGTGATTGTTTGGCTATGTAGCTGTTTTCACAAATACATTTGCTCAGAGCTCTTGTTACATTAATTTTGTATAAATTGTCATGCTTCTTAGCAGGATTCTGCCCTATAATTGCTTACATTTGAATACAGACAGAAAGGGAGAGATTTAATTCTAAAACTCTATCTTTTCCATTTGTTTAATTTTTTATTTTGTGAAGATTTATTTCTTTTTTCTTTTTATTTATGTTTCTGTGTGTGCCAGAGTGGGTTGATGTATACTGTATATTAATAGATGCCTGTGGAGGCCAGAGGGCATTGGATCCCCTGGAACTGGAGTGACAGACAGATGTAAGATGCCTGACATGGGTTCTGGGAACTGAACCTGGGTCCTCTGCAAAAACAGTTAGCGTTCTTAACCACAGAGTCATCTCTCCAGCTCCTCCTTTCCCTTGGTTGATACCTAAGCATTGAGACTGTTATTCCTTGCAAAACACATATCTCAAGATGGACCCAGAGCAGAGGTCTAAGGGTGTATGAACCAGACTCTGGGTGGCTGCTCCCTCTTTCGTGTCCCATGAAACTTTTACCTTAGAAAAGACCTTTTCTGTGAAGACCCACATGACAAGTATTTGTGGCTTCTGAACCTGAACGTTCTTGCCACAGTGGTCCCAAAAAAGTGACAGGCAAACTTTCAGCTAAAGAGATAGATCTGATTCAGTAAACCTTTATCTATGGATGTTAAGATGTGAATTTCATATACTGTGTGTATGTGTGAATGTGTATGCCTATATGTGTGTACATGTATGTGTGTGTCTGTGTATATGCATGTGTTTGTATATTGTGTGTATGTGTGTGCATGTGTGTATATGTGCATATGTATGTCTCTGTGTGTGTATATATGTCTGTGTGTATGTATGTGTGTCTCTGTGTGTGTATGTATGTGTGTCTGTGTGTATGTATATGTTTGTTGTGTGTCTCTGTGTGAATGTGTGTCTGTGTGTATATGTGTGTCTGTGTGTGTATGTATGTGTGTGTCTGTGTATTTGTATGCATATGTCTGTGTGTATGTGTGTGCATGCATGTGTATAAGTGCATATGTGTATATTTATGTGTGTGTGCATGTGTGTTTCTATGTCTGACTGTGTGTATGTGTGTGTGCATATGTGTGTGCATGCATGTGTGTGTCTGTCTCTGTATGTCTGTGTGTGTGCAGACCAGAGGATAGCTCTAGTCATTCCAAGTATCATCCTTCAGACACTAAGAGCCTTATATTTTGATCTCTCACTGGCCTGAAACTCACCAAGTAGACCAGCCAGCTTCAGAAATCCTCCTGCCTCTTCCTTCACCTTATTATGCGGCCTGCTGCTTTCATAAATACATTTGATCTGAGCTCTTGTTATGTTAATTTTATGTAAATTGTAAGATTTCTCAGCAGGCTTCTGCCTTATAATTGCTTTCATTTGAATATAAACAGTCAGGGGGAGATTATAGCCAATTTAATAAGCAAGTCTTTCCCCTTTATTGTCTCGGGATTACAAGCATGTGCACCATGCCTGCTTTTCTATTTGGACTCTGAAGCTCAGATTCAGGTATACCTGCCTGCAGGGCAGGCACTGCACTGACAGTCACCTCTCCAGCCCTCATAGATGTTTTAAGTACCCTGGAATGCTTGCCCATTTCCCTGCTCCAGCTGTTTAAACTCGTTCTTATTTCCAGGGCTGTTCAGATGTAGCTTCCTAGGAGAGCTGTAGTTTGCTGACCACCATACACCTAGGCACGTGCTCTGCTTTTGTTGGAAAAGATAGCCCTGGATTCTCAGATGTGGTTTCTAAGCTAGTGGCAGCATCACTGGGGACTTTTGGATCTGCTGAAGGCCAGAGACTTGAGGAGAGGGTACAACAGACGTGAGGACCCTGACTCAGTAAGAATCTTCTGGACGCATGGTTGTGTTCCTTCATCACTCCTGAGCAAGTCATTTCTTCAGCGATGCCCCATGTCATCATGGCCACTCTAAGATGAGGTGAGTGCAGAGACCACACCTCAATACATAAGACTGAGAGAAATTGGAGAAAAGATACCTGACAATCTCACAATGTTGACCTCTGGTCTTACGTGCACACATATTGCCTCCCTACCCCCAACACCACAGGCATCATAGCGCTTACTGGGAATCCCAGTGCTCATAGAGGCGGAGACAGGTGAATCCCTGGGGCTTGCTAGCCAACCAGCCTAGTCTAACAGGCAAGTTCCAGTTCCTGTCTCCAAAGACAAGGCAGAGTGAGACTGAGAGAGATACCCAAAGTTTATCCCCCCCCCGACATACATACACACATACACAAACCCCAAAGGAATTGGCCACATCACACAATACTTTGCTGTGGGGCTGAGCCGTCAGACCACCCTTGTAGGACTATAGCACTCATCAGACCCATGTGACCGTCTGTTGCTTGACCACCCATTTTTAGCCCCTTGGAGCCCAGAGCAGGAACGTGGAATGTGGAATGTGGGCTTGGTATCTTGCGAGTACTGAAGTTACTTTGCACTGTAAGGGACCAGGCTAGCTTCTGCTCTGGAGAGCAGTGGACTGGAAACACCGTCTGTAGCTGAGTGAGGATTCTTCTCATTTATGCAGCTTTGGGAGCATTTTCTAAGCCTGACTGCTGTGGACCCCTCTCCTACCACCTGACTGGTTTTCACTCTGTCTTTGTTACTCAACCTTTGCTTCTGTGCTGTTGTGACTTTGCTCATCTGTTTCCCACATGGAATTCTCAGCCTCACTCACTAGCAAGAGGATGCTTTCAGATCACCTTTCAAAGGCTTATTGCAGAAAAGTCAGAAAATGCAGGCAGGTGCAAAGGACTTTAAACTATTCATAACACAGCCACCTAAAGACACTTTTATCCACACAACGACACACAACTTTCCTTTACATTGCACAGACACACTGACACATAGACACACACACACATAGACACTCACACACATGACATCCCCCCACACTTATAAAATCAGTTC
>LOEQ01002376.1:86172-97203 GCA_001685075.1 Bramus lutescens | reverse complement strand
AAGGGCTGGCCTATCAAAAGGCCAAGGCAGTTTCTTTATTAACCAATGAAAGTAACAGATAGATAAAAGACCCTCCTACATCAAAAGAGGAAGGTAGACTAGTGAAGTTTTTTTTTTGAACAGAGTGCAAAAATTCACCCACATGGTTTTCAACCTGCCTATTACCACTCACCTAGAGAAGTTACCACTTGCCCAGTCTTGTTTAGTTATTTATTTGTGTGTGTGGTAATGAATGTGTGTATGTGTGCGCACGTGTGCTCTCTCATGTCTGCATGTGTGGAGGTCATTAATGAGCTAAATGTTGGAGTGATGATTGCTATGTCTGAAGAGAGGTGAATGCATAGTGTGTAGTAGTCAGGGATTGGAGGGAAATCTCAGTTTCTAAGGTATCTGTGAAAACTGCCTGCCTTAGTCAGGTTGGATCAGGGCCCACCCTAATGCTCTCATCTGAATTCAATCACCTCTGTGAAGGTCCTGTCCCCCAGTACTGTCCCATTGTAAAGGACTGAGGATTAGGGCTTCTAAAGTAAGTTTGCAGGCCATAAAAACGGATCACCTCCCATTCCCCAATATTGGTGTGTAACAAATAGTCGAGAACATCTAAGTGACATCATCATCAACAACAACAACAAAATAATCTCTTCTTCACCTGGTGCTTGTTCTGGTGTCTGGGGTCAGGGTTTCAGTCCCCTACATGGTAGGCACTGGTTAGGTATTGACTCCTCTGGCCTGACCCTGGTTTAGAACAGTTGGGAAGAAATGTCCCTGAGTCTCTGTGTCTCCACAAAGTTAGCCTGACCACACCCCTTTCAAGATGATGGCAGAACTTACACAGGCTAGGTCCAGTCCATAGACCCTTTGACATCATGCTTGCCTTCATCCTTTATGTCAGAGCTGATTACCTGGTCATCTGTGGAATCAGAGGACGTGAGCACCGATGTCACACAGCATGATGAATATGTTAGAAAGTGGGCAGAGGAATGACCTGGGCCATTATTAACTACCATACTTGGTTACTTAATGTGATTATTTGTGTGTTTGCACATGTGGATGTGTGTGTGGGTGCATATATGTCTATGTGTATATGTAGATCAGATACTCAGATATCAATCTTGGGTGTCAGTCCTAAGGCACTGTCCATCTTACTTTTTGAGGCATTGTCACTTACTGAACCCAGGGCTCACCAGTTCATTTAGGTTGGCTAGACAGGGATCTGCCCATCTCTACCTCCCCAGCACTACGATTATAAGCCTGGGCTGCCACACCTGGCTTTGGTTATGTGGATTGTAGGCATCAAACTTAGATCCTCATGCTTATACATCAACAACCATACTAATTGATCTATCTCCTGATCCCCTAGCTACCTTCTTTGTCAATAGTTCACAGCTCTCATGGTTCTTCTTAAGCCCCTTTCTGAACCTGTTTGAGTCCTCATTTGCTACTATCTCATATGAATAGGGGTGGAGGCAATTGCTCCTTAGATATCAATTCTGTACTACACATTCTGTGGTACTAGCCCAGCTAACTCTCCCAAGAAGCCCACTATGAAATAGGCATAATTATCTACTGTCATGGCTTATATGTCTCCCAGGGGCTCATCCGTCACAGTTGTCTCCAGCTGGCTAATCCAGTCCCTGTGGGGTCACTGTCCTAGTTAGGGGTTTTAACTGTGATAGCTGTGATAAACTACCATGACCAAACGCAACTTAGGGGGAAAGGGTTTATTTCGTTCTACAACTCTCAGGTCGCAGTCTATTTCTGAGGGAAGTCAGGGCAGGAGTTCAAGGCAAGAATGGAAGCAGAAGCCTGGAGGAACACTGCTTATTTGCTTTCTCCGTTTTCTCTCCTACAGTACGTGGTCCACTGGCCAGAGATGGCACTGCCCACAATGAGCTGGTCCCTCCCACATCAATCATCAAGAAAATGAACACAGGCTTACCCACAGGCCACTCTGGTGGGGACATTTTCTCAGTTGTGGTTCCCTCTTCCAAAATGACTTTAGCTTGTGTCAAGTTAACACAAGCAGAGGCTCTGACCTCATCAATGGGTTAATCTCCTGATGAGGACTTCTGAGTGAATAACTAAGAGCTGGAGCCTCCATTAGGAAGTGCACCACTGAAAGTATTTCTTTGGGATGGGCTCTTAGGACGCTGTCTGCTTCCTGCTTCTATGAGGAGTGCAGGCCGTCAAACACTCCCACTTCCAAGGTAAGGTGTGCAGCCTTGCTTCAGTCCCAGCACAATGAGTCACATGACCATGGATAAAACCATGAGCCCAATGAATTCTGCCTTCTGTTTGTTTTCTCATGTGTTTGTTCCAGTGAATGACAACATGTGTGAGTTCACACATCTGTCTTCAACCAACTAGGAAAAAAAAGCTCAGAAATAAAACCTGCTCACAGCAGCTCTACTGGGGAAGACTGCTCTGAGTCCAGGTCCATCTGATGGCACAGAAGTTTTCTTTCACTGATACTTTTAAATCTTTTGCCTCAAAATTACCCTTGGGGCATAGAGAGTGAATGGATTCAAAAGCCTGGGAGTCTGGTGGCTGCTACCTGAACTGTCCATCACAGTGTGGAAAGCCCTCAAAGCTAAAACTCTTATCTTAAAAAATTCGTGTCGACTTGGCATTTTGTTCTGTCTCTTTTCACCTTAGAGCAGAAAGGATGCTCCTGGAATAGATGTGTGTTTATGGAGGGATTTTTCAGTGCCTCTGCTACCCAGCTGCCTGCCTTAGGAGTCTTCCCATCTCCATCTGAGAAGCATGACATTGTACAGGCAACCTGCCTGGAACATTGAAAATGATCGCCAGGTTCCCCTGGGTTATTAATATACCTGGTTGCAAAAGACGATGACACATTTTGGCTATCACCTGCTACTTCTTTGACATTCCCAGTCAGTTCAGTGGTCCTGTGCCTAATTTGTCAATGGAGCCTCCTGTAGGAATGTCGGAAATAGCCTGATAGAAAGGAGATGGCATTGATTCTGGACTCTTGAGATCTGCTGCTTAAATGTTCCTTTAAAGTTGGCTTGTTTTCTTTCAGACCTTTGCAACATATTGATATCAAAGGCAGCTTAAGGGTGCTTTAGCTGTGAAAGATCTGTCTCAACATATTGCTAGGACATGGTATTGTCTGCAAAGTCAAGAAGCTCAGCTCCCTGTTAACATTAGCATTTAAAATTCCACTCTGGGGTCTAGCAAGATAGCTCACTCAGTCATGTGCTTGCCTTGTAAGCATGAGGACCGGAGTTAAAAGCCTCCAGAACACAGAGAAGCTTGGTGTTGATGTGCTTGTAATCCTAGGACTGTGGAGGTGGGGACAGGAGAATTCCTGGGACTCAGCTGCTCAACCAGCCTAGTCTACTTGGCAAGTTCCAGGCCAGCAAGACTATGTCTCAAAAAAGCAAGGTGGAGGTCAGGCAGAGGATAGGGATGGGAATGACTCAAACTAAGGATGTATGGAAGAAACATTGGAAACCACCTGCTTTATAAGCTCATTAAAACGTAACTAATAACAGAGTTTGAACGGAGGTATCCTGTATGGTTGGACCCTGCTCCTCCCAGAAACCATCATTATTAACTGATATTTCCGTGCTAAATGTAGGACACTCTTCTCCAAGTTGTTCATCAGGGAGCCCTCAGAGTCCTCCAAACAACACAGGCAGTTGCCACTGCTCCTGTTTTCCCATCAGACCTTGATGGTAAGACACTCCTACTGAAGACACCATTGTGTCCTTTGGGTGCAGAATTCAGAGGAATCAAGCAAGAACTGAGCTGGAAGCTTCCTCCCTGCTGGCTAGCTTTCACAGTTCTGGAATGTGTTCCTCAGGCTTAGTAGAGAAAATCCATGAAGTCTTGCCCTACTGTTACAGGGAGCCCACCAGAGATGACCACTCAGACACAGATTATAACTAATTTAAAGGCTTTATTCCAGCTGACTGGGACTACATTCAGGTATTTGGACTTAAGTGGAGCCCCGACTTGTCCAAAGTACAGAATTTTTGAAGGCAAAACCATGTCCTGGCATCTCATTTGATAGCTTCAGGGAGCTGCACAGAAGCAAGCAGTTTAACAGAAGCTGAGGTAAGCTGTTAGCTGGGGGGGGTTTTGCACAAGCAGGCAGGTTAACAGAAGCTGGGATAAATCAGCTGGGGCGCCTTGAGCTCGGGTTCCTAGAATAGAGTTGGGTAATTTTCTGTGAATCTCCATCAAGGTGATCAAATTCTACTTAAACCTAAAATGTCCTCATAAGGATACAAGATGGAGTAATGGCTGCATCGTCTTGCCCTGTCACACAGCTAGCTGCAATACTGACTTTCTAGGCAAGATGTGTTCACTGATGCCATAGCGGCGAGATTATGATGGAGTCAACCAACTTCCTTCTAATCTGATCCGGGGACTGCTTCACAGGAAGGAGCATTGGCCTGAAGGCATAAATTCCATCAAGATCCCATGGCTGCCGAGGTCTTAGGCCTTAGAGAAGGACCAAATACTGCTGTCTTGATAAATGGACATGTTGTCAAATTACTTTCTACATACTCATGTTTGTATCATAGATTAGTATTGCTTTTAGTCTTGACCAGAGAATCTTCTCACTGCTGTGTGTAGTGGTTAGAGCAGAAACTCAGAACTTATAAGGAGGACGGGAATGAGCGATGGTGGAACATTTGGCCCTAAATGGAATATCTATATAGTCTCAACCAAGACTCAGGGAATGTTGCAGAGAAGAGGGCATAAAGAATATTAGAGTCAGAAGACGGGGAGGAGTTTTTGGACGTGACATGACATGGCTCTCAAGAACTGGGTGCAGCTATGCCTACTCATCTCATGCCAGATCAGCACCCATGTTAACCCATCAACATTTCATCATAGACTGGGAAGGACTCGCAGGGCCCCATCCCATCCCTTCCCTGAGGGACTGCACTATTGACAGTTAATGATTGTTGGGGGGAGGCAGTGTCATTTTTTTTTTCAGTGGTGTAACTGCTTGTAAGTTACCCAGACCCAAGAAAACAACTTCTTACTCAAGCACATGCAGTCAACCAAACACAATGGGTCCCACATGTAATAAACATAAAAATAGGAGTGGGGGGGCTTTTCAGGAAGAGAAAGGCTTTTGGTGGAAGAGGGAAGGGGGTGAGAGAGGATAATGGGGGTAAAAATGACTAAAATTCATTATATACATGTGTGAAACTGTCAAAGAATAAAATACAAAAATGCACCCCTCCAAAAAATCTCAGTACATGCATGCACATGTGCACTCATACACACTCCCTTCTTTCTTCAAAGATCCCTTGTAACCTGGGGTAGAGTTGAAGTCCACATTTTTGGCCTTCAAGGCAAGAGGTAAAAGAGATGCTTGGTCAGTGTCTTAAGACTGTAGTTAGATAAGTCTTTCAGAAACTGGGTCATTGTTATACTCTGTGCCCCCAAATGTACTTTAGCATTAGAGGATCCAAATGAACATCTTTCATCTGTAAAACACACTTTCAATGTCCAAATTTTGATGCTGTCACCAGGTTCAGCCAGGACTGAGCAGACATTATTTTGGTAGGCTTTGGATTCCTTTTCTAAGGACAGTGATGGTCCATGTTCAACTGTGTGTCTCCATCTTGACTTTTGGGACTTGGGGGGTCTTTCAGTAGTGGAGCCTCAGAAACATGCTCAGGCAATGAGCATAGAAGTGTCTAGACAAAAATACAGCTCTCTCCTGTATAAGAGACAGTTTATTCTGGAGCCAAATACGAGTGACCACGGCTTGCAAACACAGATTCACGTTACACCAAGATCCATATTACATCAGGTCCTGCCTCTTGTTCACTGCCTGCACAAATTGCCTGCACCCTAAAGTGCACACACACACACACACACACACACACACACTTGTCTGCCCTACACTTTTGCCTGTTTTCTGGGGAACGCAAGATAAGACATTGTCTTCTGTAGTTGGATTTCTCTGGTTAAGTGACTACTTCTCTGGCCTTGCTCTGTTGCTCAGTTATTGGTGGATGATTGATTGCCAATGTCCCTTCCAGCTTTGAAAGTCTATAGTTCTATTTGAATGTTTCTTCCCTCCTGGGGACACCTTTCTTTTCCTCATTCATTTATAAGCCAAACTTTTGACATTCCAAGTGGCTGGCTCTTATATTTCAGATGAACCATTTTATACTCCTGGGTGTCCTGAAATGCCGAGAAGCGCCATCCCTCCCTTGGCAACCTTTTCTTCTGTGTGTAGGACATTCATCACTTGTCCTTTCTGAGACAAAAGTCAGGTGTTTCTTTTAATCTGGGCTTTTACACCAAGACAGAAATGCTTACCGTGGGACCCATAGCCACTTAGTTCCTATTAACAATTCTTTCTTTTTTGTGTGCATGTCTATGTGCATGTGTATGCATGCTCCCAAGTATGTGTATGTGTATGTGCATGCACATGTGTCCATGTACATGTGCTGGCCAGAAGACAACCTTGAGTGTCATTCCTCAGATTCTCCTCTCCTTGTTTTTTAAGACAGAGTCTTCCAGTAGCCTGGACTTTCTGTTTAGACTGTATTTACTGGTCAGCCAGCTATAGGGATCTACCTGTGTCTGTCTCCTCAATGTTGGGATTATGAGCAAGTACTCACTGGCTCAACTGTCTCCCTAGGACTCCTGATAATCTCTTTGTTTTTACTGTTTAAAAGTTCTGGCTGCTCTTCCCATGTTATTGACAAGCTGAGAGCTTTTGTTGAGGTATGGGTATATAGGACAGGGCTGTATGCAGAAGGATTGTACGTCAGGAGGGCTCTGCTCTCCTCGGTAGTACCAGAGGGTTTCCAGTAGGGATGGCTCTGAGTAACAAATGACTCTGTGTCGCTGCCCGCTGTGTCCGTGGCTCCCATAGTATGAGTAGACCACATGGTGATGTGAAGACCTTTAAGGTATGTGAAGACCCTTGCTGTGGGCATTGTGGGTAAACAGAGAGCTTGTGAAGGCAGAGTATGGGGAGTGCCTCCCCTTAGTTATAGTTGCTACAGAATAGCTTATTAGTTGTAGGAATCTATCTCAACCTGAGTACTGATTTTTGTATGTACCCTGTTGAGATTTGAATGTGAAATGTCCCCAGCAGGCTCGCGTATTTATATACTTGGCATGCTGTTTGGGAATATTGTGGAAACTTCAAGACATAGAGTCTTGCTGAGTAAGTGGACTATGGTGGTATGCCTCGAGGGTTTGTAGCCTGATCCCATTCCTGTTAACTTTTTTCTTCTTGGATGAAAATGCAGTGTGACTAGCTCCCTCCTGCTCCTGCCATTTGCCTCCCCAACCCTGATGGAACAGTCCACTTGAACTGTAATCAGCATGATTCTTCCTCCTCTAAATAGATTCTTGTCAGGTATTTGATCACAGTGATGAGAACAGCAGCTTCATGTGCACTGACCAGTAGTCGAACTTATAAAATCCACCATTATTTATCAAGCATGTATGATGCATTAGAGACTGCATTTTACCTAAATCCTCATAGTCTAAAAAGTAGGCGCTATTATCCTTATTTTGATTAACTGAAAAGCTGAGATGTATTATAGTTCTAGCACACTATTATTATTTACTTTTTGTTTATTCCTTGATAATTTCATGCATGTATACAATATATATTTAGATCATACAAACGCCTCTCCTTCTAACTACTCCTAGAACTCCCTTCTGTGGAAGGACACTCATCCCACACTAGCTCAGAATTGAGAAATAGATGGTTATTTATTTAGGGATAGACTCACAAATCAGAATCCTCTGCTTGAACGGAGATCGGAAACCAAATCCCGCAGCCAGAAAAGAGGCCAGACGGGTTCTACATAGGCATAAATAGCATAAGAGACCATGCCCCAGTGGGTGGGTAACCACTGGCTGTAAGACTTCCTACAGCACCCTTCCAACATTCATATCTCTTTCTAAGAAAACCCACAGAGATGGCAAAGGTGTGAGAGTAACTAGAACAGTTCTACCTAGACATATAAAATTATCAAGGGATGCATTAATAAACCAACTCAATGAGTTGAGTTCGTGTTACCTATGTGTGCATAGGTATGGTGTCATTCACTGGAGAATGAACATCGTATCAGGGGCCAAGGCACTGAAAGAGTTGACCCTATCTCCCCCAGAAGTCTTCCACTGTCAATAGTCCCTTAGGATGGAGGCTTATGTGTCTACTCTCCATCCATGCTGGAATGCTAACTGGCCTGACATTCTGCAGGCAACCACAGCTGCTCTGAGTTCTCCAACTCTTTCTGTCCCCTCTTCCACAATGTTCCCTGAGCCTTGTGGGGCAGGGATGTGATAGAGATGTCTCATTTAGAGATGAGAACTACATAATTGCTTATTTCCCCAGCTTTTTCAGCTGTGAGTCTCTGTGTTAACTCTAGAACCTACTTTCATCCAGCAGTTGCTTACTACACACTTGCAGAAGAAATGAGTTGGTAAATTAAGGTTGTAAATTAAGTTTGTAAATGGCAGAGTCCTATCCCCTCTTTCTGTCAAGGCACTTGGATTGTACAGGTCTCTGTACCATAGAGTCAATTCCACATTGCCTTGTGTACCAGTGTTGTGTGCCTTTTCTCTGGGGATATGTAGACCAACATCTATTCACCTCAGTTAGGGCAAGAGACTGATCAGAGAAATGATTACACCGGGGTCTAGCGTGGTGTACCAATGAGTTTATTGGGGTTACCTAAAGGAGGAAGGATGACTCAAAGACAAGTGAGTCACAGAAATGCTGATTCTAGTATGAGTGACAACTCCCCAAAACTGCATCCCTAGAGTTCCCTGTAAGGACTTGTAGGAAGATCCCCTAAACAGAGTCTCCTCTCTCTAGTAATTTTTAAAAACTGCTTTTATAATCATGAACCCAGGCCATGTGAAGCTTGTGAGTTTCAGGAGTTTCCTAAGTCTTGTAAGTTTTGTTTACTTCCTGTGCCTTGTATGTTTGTCTTTTTGAGTTATATGAGTCTCCTTCCTCGGCTCTAGGAGAGACGTTGTCGGTTTGATTTGGAGGAAATAGCTACACAACAGTCAAGATAATTTTTGCACTGATACTCTGTTTCATTTATCTCTTACTAATCTTTCTAATCTTCACTTCTGCTCATCTACTTTCTTGTGTTGACTCAAAGTACATGCATACATACACTTAGATCACACGGTATAATTCTGACTCCTAAGTCCTTCTCTTGGGATGCTAATAAACTTTTAAATGATCCAGAATCCAGACAGCTGGCATTAGTTTAGTGTCTGATTTGAACATTAGGAGGGCATTCCTTCCAACCTATTTTCTCTTGCGTACCGGGAGTTCAGGCCCTCATAACATCTGTTATTTTGAGTCTACACCGTTTGATTGTGCCACATCAATAAGAGTAAAATGAGCCACGACAAAAATGTCCAGCTACAGGGTCAGCTTTGGACTGTTGGTGATTTCTCAGGGGTACATGATCTTCATATGATCTGAGGTGCCTGGGGCCACATTCACCTCCAGAGCTCTGCCTGGCATCCTGGTGCCTCCAAGCTGAAGCCAGTGCCCATTCTCTGTGCTGTCTGATCCTCCACCATGTTCACTAAGGGATATGAAAAAAAATATTCCTGCCACTTCTCCTCTGGGCAGGGGCTCCTCTGCGATAGGTGCTTCTTTTTCATTTGGGGTTGTTTGCTCAGACCGGCCTGCTTCTGTTAGAGGCTAAATAAGGCAGGGACCCTCAGGCAGAGACTCCCATGTTAATGCACCTTCAAAGTATCCCTTCTTTTCTTTCAGCTAAAACTTCCTGGTGCAAGCTGAGCATGCCCAGAGGTGTTTCTGCCCATCATCACTTTCATTTTTTTACACATGTGATCCAAAACTTGGGCCAAGCACACCAAAATATGTGTTTACTCTCTTTTAAGTTATGACTTTAGACTCAGCATGCTCAGGAATGTACTCCTCAACCTGGTATGCTTAGTGCATGATCTTATATTTTTGGGGGACACTGCAGATTGTCCTTTGGAGTAAAAGATTTGTCCGAAGTGTCACCAATGCCACAGATAGGCAGTAGCATGGCTAGGACCCTGGGCAGGGTTCAGTCCCGCAAGACCCTGTGGAATCGACTCCTCTTGTAGGTTTCATGTGTATTTGATGTGGATTCCCAGGTGGAAAGAGAAGGAGCAAAAAGTCAGTGTGTGTCCACCATACTGGAAGAGGCACCTGTGGCTCTTAATTGCCTTGAGTGTTTAGTAAAGGGAGGGTTAAGGACTGACAGAATCTCTTAGTAGAGTACCTCTCATTTCCCAGCTCTGTGGAATTAGTTAGCTGTGAGCGTAGAGAGAGATGGCTGGAGGTAAAGTGGCCCTAGGAGCCCCCAACTCAACCTTGTATGGTCTCTTCTGGTTTGTTTCTTGCTCTAGCATTCTTTCCTTTGCAGAAATGTCACCAGCTTTCTTTAAAATAGAGAGTCCGCATTGCTGCATCACAGCCACTGCCAATAGCTCCCCATGCTTCAGCCACTGCTGAAGCACACATTTTCAGTTCCAAGAATTACAGCCTCCAACAGGGACATCCTTCCAGTATCCATCAGTGGTCACCTGCCTGGCCCCTCCTGGGTGTTCTAATGAGCAGGGCTTAGCTATCCCAGATGAAACATTCCTGTACCACAATGGCCTTTTAATTAAGCCATCATTGTCACTGAATTTAATGACTCTAATCTCCCTGGGAAGGAAGAAAAGAAGACAGAGGTTTTCACCAGGTGCTGTTTCTGGGTGACACAGGCCTCTTAATGGAAACGAACTCAATTGCTTTGGGTAAGAAATGGTGGTCAATTGATGTAGTTCTTTTCTTCTGTGTCATAGGAGTCTTCTTTACTGTTTTTTTTGTTGTTGTTTTGCTTTTTATTATCTTGTGAGCAGTCTTAAGTGGTGGTTTATGCACAGTGTGGCAACCACATTGCTCAGACCTGATTACTACTTTTACCACATGACTTTTGTGTGACAAATGTAATTCCTTTAGCCACCCCTAAGGCTGCACTTCCGGGCTCGGAGGCC
>LOEQ01002376.1:44657-79993 GCA_001685075.1 Bramus lutescens | reverse complement strand
TCTATCTATCTATCTATCTATCTATCTATCTATCTATCTATCTATCATGTGTGTGCATGCGTGCATGTGTGTGTGTGGTGCATGCACATGTGGATGCACATCTGTGTGGGTGCATATGAACATGTGGAGGCCTGAGGTTGATGCCTCTTCCTCAATCACTCTGAATTTTCCTTTTCTGAGGCAGGGTCTCTTGACAAACCCAGCAGAGTGCATTCTGCTAGTCTAGCTGGCCAGTTTGTCCAGGGATGCCCTGTCTACCTAGAGTGCTGGATTACAGGGGGGGCCACCAAGCCCAGCTACCATTTATGTGGATGCTGGGCATCCAAACTCCTGTTCTTACATTTGTATGGTAAGCGCTTACCACATAACTGTCTCCTGAGGCCCATGTGCAGCTTTTAAAGATGGTTTTTAATGGCCAAATTTGTCTTATCTGGACCCAGTTCTGAAGACAGAAATTCACTGTGAGCCCTTAGGCAAATAATTAAATCTTTCTGAGTTCAGTTTTCTCTGAGTCTTAGTTTTTTTTGTTTTTGTTTTTGTTTTTTTTTTTGTTAGAGTTATTTAAAGTAGTATTTTGAGTGGCAGTTCTCATTAATACAGCTCTTTGGCACCTTGCTCTTAGATACCTATTATGATATAATCTCAGAAATAAACTGTTTTGTTTCTTGAAACGTTTTTGTTACATTTGTTGTGTTGTGTGTGTGTATGTGTGTGTGTAAGTCAGAGGACACTTGCAGGACTCAGTTCTCTCCTTTTAGCATGTGGGTTCTGATGACCAGACTCAGGTCACATGACTTAGTGACAAACACCTTTACCTGCTGTGCCATCTCTCTGCCCATAATGTTCTGCTCTTGAGCAACTTAGCAGCCAGTCATGGAGCTGGCTATGTTTGGATGCTCTGCCGAACATTCGATAGAATATGTTTTCTTTTATGGAATCAAGTATTGGGGGTGTTTACTTGTACTTTCCTTCATCTCCAATATGATGTCAAAGACGCGCATAGAATGTATGTCCAAGATGCAGTTATTGCTCAGCCACTAATGTTAGTAAGCTATGCCTGGTTGTGCCCCACAGATGAGGAGGGAACAATACTTGAAGTTGCTGTCTGTTTGCCTATCACATCTGAGAATTACTTCATGTTACATTTGTGAAAATTAAACATTCACATGGGAAACAGCATTGCAATGTAATGAATCAGGTCAAGCTGATTTCAAGGAAGTTTGTTTTTTTAGTTTGTTTTAAAAAAAGTTGCAACCCTCTTCTAACTTTCTATGCAGAGACAAATAGTAGTAAGGTGGTTCAGGAGCTCGGAGATGGCTCCATGGCTGTGTGGCTTGAATGAGAATGCTCACACAGGCTCATGTATTTGAATGCTTGGTTGCCATCCTATGACACTATTTGATAGGATCGGGATTAGGAGTTGTGGCCTTGTAGAAGGAAGTGTGTCAATGGAGGTGGACTTTCAAGTTTCCCAGCCAATCCAGGTCCAGTGGTCTCTATTCCCACTGCCTGCAGATTTGGATGTAGAACTCTCAGGTACTTCTCCAGGCCCATGTCTGCCTTCATGGTGCCTGGTGCCTGCTTCCTGCTATTGATAATGGACTAAGCCTCAGAGACTGTAAGCCAGCATTACTTAAATGTTTTGTCTTGTAATAGTTGCTGTTGTTATGATTTTTCTTCACAGCAATAGGATGCTAAGACAGTGGCTAAAGTGCTTGCCAGGCAAGCATGATGACCAGAAGTTGGATCTTCAGAGCCCTCAGAGAGCTGGAAAGTGTGGTGGCTATGGACAGTATTAGAGTTTGGGGAGCAGCGATAAGGGATCGCTTGTCTAGACTAGAAAACGGCCAGATGGATTAGCCAGACCAGCAAGTGCTGAGTTCAGGTGAGCAGTCTTGCCTGAATTTATAGTGGAGAGCAATCAAGAATGAAGACACCCAACTTCAGTCTCTGGCCACCACATGTGAACACACAGGTTCACATACTCTGCATTCACACCTGTGCAAATGCATGCACATATGCATGCATGCCTCCCTAAACAAAGAAACACACAGAAAAATGAAATGGTGATTTAGCCATGCACAGCTTTGAGGCCCTGCAATCTTAGTCACTCCTGAGGTCAAGGAGAATCAGAAGTTCAAGGCCTTTCTCGGCTGGAGTTAAAGGGGCCTGGAGATACAGCTCCCCAGGAGGGAGCTTGCTTAGCTCACAGAAGCCCATGTTCTGAAGGTGATCTATGTTAGGACTTTGATTTTAAACGTGGGAATCTTGGTGACAGTTTTGTTCTGCTCTCTTCTTTCAGATGTGGTTGAGAGATGAAGGTTCTGGAAGGACTGTCTGAAGACGGTCTATGGACGAGGCAGGCTAGGGCAGCAGCAGCTTGTGCCTTCCATATTCTACAGCAACCACCCAAGGGTACAGACTTGGTCAGCCATGCGGCAGTGCCTACTCTGCTGCACCTGGTCCCAAGTCCCCGATGCCCTCTTCCTCTGTTCAACTCTTCTTCTCCTCGTTAAGTCACACATATTTGACAGAGAGCCAGGCTGGTACCTAACAATGTTCACTGAAGATGAGTTTTCAGAGCAAACTCCATTTCTCACTTGAATTTCTTGCTCAAAACTCTCTGAAGAATAATTAAATGGTCTCCAATAGTTTCTGATTTTACTTTCCTGAGGTTTTAAAAATCTAAATCAATTCTTTTCATATATTTTTTTTCCTCAGAGGTTAAATTTGCTGGTCAGTTTTATTATTATAAGAAACCTTTCCTGATTATGGTCTTTGCTACAGTGACCTTCTTCTGTGCTCGGTGGTTCCCAAGAGTTCAATTTCTGTGGTCATACATAACAGACGTGAATTTTGACATGTGTGACATTAGCCATTGTCCCTTTAATTATGAAAAGATCATTTCCATTGGTACAATGGGTAGAAAAATGTTACTGTCGTTTTTTCATTAGCCCCAGAGAAGATAGGAGCAACTCTTTGCTCATAATTCTGCGCATTCTCTGCTGTGGTTCCTTGCTTGGGTAGTCCACATTTTCTAGCTATTGCTATCATTTTATACCCTAGGTAGGAATGAACATTCCACACTTTAGATCAATAAACAGATAGCAGGGAAAAACAGGTAGTCAGTGTCTTAGTTAAGGTAATGAAACACCATAACCAAAAGCAAACTTGGGAAGGAAAAAGTTTATTTGGCTTATACTTCCACATCACTATTTGTCATCTGAAGAAATCAAGACAGCAACTCAAGCAGATCAGGAGCCTAGAGGCAAGAGCTGATAGAGGCCATGGAGGAATGCTACTGGCTTGCTCCACATGCCTTGCTCAGTCTGCTTTCTTATAGAATCCAGGGACATCATCCTAGGGGTGACACCACCCATAATGGGTTGGTCCCTCCTCCATCAATTAATAATTATGAAAATGCTATATAGGCCTTCATAGAGTGGATCTTATGGAGGATTTTCTCAGTTGAGGTGCCCTCCTCTCTGATGACTATACCTTGTGTTAAGCTGACATAAAAGTAGCTAGCATAGTCAGCAATCATTGCCCACTGTTAAGCAGCTTGATCTTGGTCACATGACTTGATCTTGGTCACATGACTTGATCTTGGTGGAGAGTCTTGTGTGTTTAGTCCTCACACTGCGCAGCTGCTGTGGAGTCCAGGTGGAGGCTACACTGAGAACTTAGTGATGATACAGGCAGATGTACAAACTGAAGTGTGTGCCAAAACACCCTACTTTTCCCCTCGAGTTCTGGGGATTAAACTCAGGTCCTCATGCTTGCAAGATAGCATTTTACAGGCTGAGCTATCTTCCTAGCCTGCCTTGGACATCTGTAAGCCACAGAATCAGACTTAGTTAGTTTTCAGATAATTATGCCATCTTCGTCAATGTTATGTAGTTATATAGACATGTACACATACATATAAATCTATAATTTCTCTATAGCTACCTTCATACAAATCTTGAACATATTTACAGAAAAATATGAAAATGTAATTAGGTGAACAATCTGGTGAGTGAGAAGGCCTGGGAGGAAAGTCAGTGAAATCTCTAAGGCCAGCCTGTAGAAACTTGGAAGGAATAGAGACCTTCAAGTGGTGTCGATGGTGTGTTGGTGCTAAGCCTCTTGTAGCTACAGTGAAGGGCATACACTATGCGGATGATGACAGCATCCATCCCTTCAAGATGTTGTGAGATCCTGTGATGTGTGCATGGTGCTGTCAGTGTGGTGTACAATGAGAAGACAGAGTTTGGTGTGGACCGGCGTTCTATGTGCTCCCAGGGAACTGAGAAGCGAAAATAAGGAACAAGGCACCGTGAAGAGATCCTGGGGAGTGACAACACAGAGGAACAGTGGAGCCCACAAGCAGTGGGCTGTCCCTCACTCTATGCAGATGTGGCATGCATTAAGCATTCAGGGTCCCATGAGCAGCTAAGACACTTTAACTCTCCAAACACACATTATACCTAAGCACTTTGCTCTCCCTTTGTTGTCTCCCTTCCTCAAAGCACTTACTTACCTGTGATCTACAAGACTGTTTTCACTCTCTTACCATCTGTCAAGGGATGGAACTTTTTATTTATGTTGACTGTCCCATAGAGTAACTAGAAGGATTGATGTCTAAGACACTATGACTTCAGTAAATCCATGGCAAAGGATGGATGAATGGAGCCTTCGGCACCGCACAACTCCCAGTGCAGATCTGAGCACACCTTACGCATACTAGTCTGTTATCTGGATGACTGAGTTTTATACAGGCCCCGTCTTTTCAACAGATGGCAGGAGCACAATGAGGAAGGTCCCCAAGTGTCTGGCATTAATAAGATACAAGGGTTGCGGCTGACTGTTAGGGGCTCACCCGTGATTGCTGATGGTGTTGGTGTCCATTGAAATCGCTTCTGCAACAGAGGCTGCCACTATATATATATCACCAACCTCTCTCTTGTCAATCTACTCTGAAAACTGAATTTTATGAAAGAGACTTTTAGTGGAAATCCCAGGTTTGTGGAAAGAGAGGCAAAGACAAGCGCAGAGCAGTGGTGGTGGGGTGCTGTAGGGTCTTGTGAGTAATTTCTTTCTTTCTTTTTTTAATTTATGGGGCACATCCTACAGGGAGACTTGACAGGTTTTTATCTCCCTTCAACTTTTAAAGTGGAATCAGGCTTTTGCTTCTACAATATACTATAGGCTAGCCCATCAATTTCCTTTCAAACAGAAATCCATTTAATGGGGATGACCTTTGCCCTGGTCTATGTATTAAGAGCAGTAAGCTGCTATCAGTCACTGGCCTCAACATGATCAATGTAGAACTCTTCCCGTGTCTCTCTTGTTCCTTCTGCTGAGGGTGGAACATTGCAGAAATCAGTGAGCTTGACTCTAGAGTGTCCTCTTGTGGTGAGTATGACTCCTTTTCTCACACCAATTCACTCTGGGCTGTTGTCTTAGAATTTCTATGCTGTGAAGAGACTCCATGATCACAGCAACTCTTTTAAAGGCAAACACTTAATTGGGCTGGCTTACAGTTCTGAGGTTCAGTCATTATCATGGTGGGAAGCATGGCAGCGTGCAGGCAGACAGGGTGGTGAAGAAGGAGCTGAGAGTTTTACATTTGGATCTGCAGGCAGCAGGAAGAGACCGAGACTCCCTCCCTCCAACAAGGCCTCACACCACATAATATTGCTGCTCCCTGTGGAGGGCCTTTTCATTCACACCTCTACACATGTCCTCCTCTTGGGGTATGACTCCTCCTGTCTCTCATTAATTTTGTGTTGATTCCCAGGCTTGAAATTGGACTGAAATTCCCTGTGTTGCTCATCTTTCTGTCACTATAACAAATACATGAGATAAGTCAACGTACAAAGAGAAAGGTTCATTTTTTGACTTTCAGCTTTGAAGCTTAGTATATGGTCAGTTGGTTCTATAGTTTTGGGTTTGTGTTGAGGCAGAAATGTGCAGCAAAACTATGCATGTCATGACTAGAATGCAAACAACAGAGAGGGGCTGGGGCTGTAGGTGAGGGTGGGGCTGGGGCTACTGATCGTGGGTAGAACGCTAACCTAGTGTACACAGAGACCTGAGTCCTAGCACCCCATTAACCAGTCACCATGGCACACTCCTGTGATCCTAGCTGGAGGTTCAGGAGGATCAAAAGTTCAAAGTCATCCTCATTTCAGCTACGTAGTGAGTAGAGGTCAGCCTTGGCTACGTTGGGCTTGTTGCAAAAATCTAAACAAATAAGGCAACCAGGAAGAAGGGACTGGGATCCCACAACCCCCTTCAAGGGCTCCAATCTGGCTCTTTCTATTAAAGGTCCTATCACTGTCCATCAGTGGCATTAATGCTGACCTAGGGACTGGTCCTTAACACACAGATTTTCAGGAGATATTTCAGCTCCATCTGAGGCCATGCCAGCACCCAGGCTGTCAAGACTCCCTCAGTGCCCACCCAGCCTACCCTCAACAGCCTCCCCTCTCCTTGTCATCATATCCCAGCCCACAACAGTGATGGCTACTTCCTCTCCTTTTCTGGCAGTTAGTGTGTCTTTAAATGCTTTTGCTCATGGAGTTTTTCTCTATCACTAAGGGGCTTAGCCTGCAAAGAATTTCTTCCCCTGGAAAACTGCATGATGTGGGGTTTTAAAAAAGCCGTGCTTAGCTATTCATTCACTGGAATGCCTGTGGTCTGGGGCCTTAGTAATCTCTATAATTTACCCCTAGGTAAACATGCTAGGAGCTGTCTTTAAGGGTTAGTGCTCTGGCTTCCCTTAGTGTCACTGATCATCATAATATAAGAACACTAACATGAAGAGCTGGCTCAGTTGGCTGCCCTTGCAGAGGACCCGAGTTCATTTTCCATCATCCATGTCCTGGGGCTCACAACCACTTGCAACTTCAGCTTTAGGGGATTCAATTCCCTCTTCAGGGCACTGGCACACACGTGTGTTTATGCTCATGCATGTGCACACACACAAGTGTAAAAGGAAATAAAAATAAAATATTTAAAATTCTCAACAACATGACAGGCATTGTTCAAACCCTTTTAACCCCTATGAAAGCTGTGTATTGGCATTATAAGACAAAAATCAACAAAGTGCAGAGAGATCCAGTAAAAGATTCAAGGGTATAAAGGTGGGAAATGCTGGCTGAGGTTTAATCCTAGTTCACCTGGCTCCCATCTCCCATGCCATGGGTCTTTGCATGAGGCCAGCTCCTATCTTCAAGTGCAATGACCAAAATGACCAATGCCTCTCTCTCTCTCTCTGCAGTGTATGCATGTGTATATTCATGTTTGCATGTGTATATGAATGTGTGTGAGTAAAAGTATATGCTGTGTGTGTGTAGGGGTCATAGGTTGACACTAGTTGTGTCCTCTTCAATCTCTCTCTACTTTATATATTGAGGCAGGGTCTCTTGCTGAACCCAGATCTAGCTGGTTCAGCTAGTCAGCTGGCCCGCTTGCTCCAGGAATCTGAGATTTATTTGGGTGCTGAGGATATGAACTCTGGTCCTCTTGCTTGTGCTTTACCCGCTGAGCCGTCTTCCCTGCTCCAACGCAGGTGCTTTTAACAAAGAGCACACACTACTTCAGCAGAGAATCCCCAATGCTCTCCACTGTGGAGACGTCTAAGGAACATGGTATCGGTACCATTAACTAATAAAGCCAGAAATCTCTTCCAGAAAATCTACCCATTAAGATTATGAGCTTGTAAATGACACATTTTTATTTAATTACAGAGGTTCCAGAGAAGGAATGTAATTTCATGCTACGTCTCCTTGGCTCACTTATTACTTTAAAGCAACTTTGTCACTGAAAGTATTTAAAAGAGAAATTGCTGTAGGGGGTCTAAAAAAATTCTTGGATGGTTTGTGTCTAAATAAAGGGTGACACCACAAGGGGCAGATAAAGGCACATTATTAAAACATCTATAATTATAGAGTCTTTCCACATGACTATGTAAAGTGAGATGTATTAGTTACTGATGAGTATAATCTAAGATTAGGTTGGGAAGATGGGCAAGTTAAATGTTCAGCCAAATAGTGAACTGTGTATTGTTTTCTAAAGATAAGGTTTATATTTGATGAAAGGTGAAGTTTATGTTTCTGTTCGATTTGGAAGTTGAGATTACTGTTTCTTAATCACGTTTTATTATGCATTTATGCATGTGGGGAGGAGGGTGGTATTTGCGTGGCCAGAGGACAACTGTGGCATCAGTTCTGTCCTTGCTCCACATGGGTCCCACCCAGCTTATCAGACTTGGGGCTAAGTGGCTTTACCAACTTAGCCATCTTGATGGCCTTGGGATCACCCTTGTAGAAGAATTTCTTTCTTCTCTTCCTTCCATCCTTCTTTCCTCCTCTCCCTCTCTCCCTCCCTCCTTCCTTGCCTCATTTCCTTGACTCTCTGGAGCTTCCTAGGGGAACAGGGAAGCATACTGTTTTAGCTGGTAGTATCCAGGCACGTCAGGAGATCACTGGAACAAAGCACTGGGCTCTTCACTCCAGTTAGTAAAGCCTCAGCTGATGGACCAACGCGTATGTTTCACGCTTTTATCTTCTCTAGGGAAGAAACCACTTTAATGAAGTTTTAAAAGACTTTTGTTTGCATGTGTGTGTGTTGTGTGTGTGTGTGTGTGTGTGAACCAGAGAACAACCTTGACTGTCATTCCCCAGGTACTGTCTACCTTGTTTTTCAGACAGGGTCCATAACTGGTCCAAAGCTTATCAAGTTGGCTAAGTTAGCTGGCCAGGGAGCCCCAGGAATCTATTTCTTTTCCTTCCAGAGCTGGGATTACACATGTTCATGATAAAATGTTTTATTTCCTAATGAAGATAAGAGTCTATAAGGTCTTGCTGTGTACAGAAGTCTGCAGAGGGACATGAAGGAATAAGTGATGATAATATCCCAGAATCCTGCTTGTTCACCACACTGGTCACAAGTGCATGTATTCAGACCCTGCTGGGAGTCACCATCATGCTCAGGGACCCAATGGTACCTCCAACTGTCATGAACCTGTCAGGTAGCCACAGCCTATCAACCAAGATCTGCTGGCATCTGGTGAATATGAGGACCTGGTCCTCTACCAACCTTTCACACTGTGCTTCACCCAACCTGTAAAGGCACCCATACTTCTCTTGCATGACCCCCACAATGGAAGGAACAATTTCTCTGGAAGGCTCTGCAGTTCCAACATTCTTCTTCTGACTGTTTCTTTGGTTGAGGTTTCGGTGGGGAAGAGGCCTTTAGGATGTACAGCTCATCACTGCCAGGAGGCGCAGCTGGTTCTGGGTCCTGGAGCAATCCATTTGCACGGCAGGGGCCACACTTCTGCCTCTTCCTATTAAATCTGGACTTAATTGGCAAGGCAAGTGGATGGAGCCTCTCCGCCATGGCAGGCAGCTTGCCATCCCAGCAGGTGGACACTGTGCACATGTGCCAGGGAGGAAGAGATCTGAGGATTAGGTCCAGACACCTGTCAGTGGACATTGGCATAGCTTCCAGGACTGAATCTTGTCTACATAATAGTCTGGGCAGGGAAGGCTGCTGGCCACAGGCTGTTCCTCCAGGCAGCTGTCACTGCTGGCACCTGGTAACGTTTTTTGGTTGTGTTTGACCTTTACCTCTTTGCTTACTAATGCGCGTTGGCCGCAAGGATCTCTTCTTGAGGGGGTTGCCAGGGTCAAACACTTGCAAACCACTTGCCATTTTCTCTGTAGTTGAAGAATTCTGGGTCTTACTGAATTGTCCAGCAAGCCGTGTCTTGAATCCCCCCCCAAACACTGCTGCCTTTTCCTTCTCATACAACTATGCTGAGGGGAGTTCTACCTGAATAGAGGATGAGGTGGGCTCAGCATGGCCAAAGCAGCTGGTCTTCCACTGCAGGACCCTGTCTGTTAGGTGCATATATGCATGTGATTGAATGTTGTACCCTTTTCAAAATTTATATGTTGAGGCTGAGGAGGTAGCTTAATTGACGAGCGCCTGTCTTATTATAAGCATGAGAACCTGAGTTCCACCCGTAGAACCTCTGGAAAGCTAAAACCAACCAACCAACCGCATGTGGTGGCATGCGTTTGTAATCCCAGAGCTGGGGAAGCAGAGCCAGGTGATCTTTGGGGCTTGTTGGTCAACCAGCCTAGCCTACTTGGTGATTTCCAGGTGTTGAAAGACACCCCCATGTCATAAAGATAAGATGGACAGTGCCTGGGGGGATGACTGAGGTTGTCATCTGGTCTCTACTCATACACACATACCCACATATATGTGAGCACCTGCATGCACATGAACACACATACACATACAGAGAGAGAGAGAGAGAGAGAGAGAGAGAGAGAGAGGAGAGTTCATTTATTGATATCTAGTCCTCAAAGTGATGGTTTTACAAAGTAGGGACTTTGGTAAGTGAGCAGTCAAGAGACAGAGCCCCTGTGAGTGGGAGACCCCAGGGAGCTACCTTACTCTGTCTACCATATGGGGACCCAGAGAGAAATGGCCATCTTTGAATCAGAACCCAGCCTTCACCAGAAACTAAGACTTCTGGTGCCTTATCTTGGTCATTTCAGCTTCCAGTACTATGAACACTAGGTGTCTGTTGCTTTAAGTTATCTTGTTTATGCACCAGAAAATACTAAGAGAGTGTTCTCAGCATCAGTCCCTACTTGTATGTACTCTTAGGAACTGCTTTCACTGAGACCGAGTCTGTATTTACTGTAGGGAATTGTTCATCGCTATCTCTGTTCTTCAGTAAGTGTTCAATGTAAGAAGATCTGCGATGGCATCTTTCTGAACCTGAGCACTAAGTATTTGCTTTATTTTATCCTCAAACAACTGTTAAAATGTTCTGTCATAGACTAGGCAAGTTGAATAATTCATACTTCTCATTCTTTCTCATTTTGACTGCCAAGAAATACAATGTCAAATTGGCAGGCTGATTATTATAACATTAAGCAATAACCAATTGTTTCCCTGGTATTGTTATATCATTCTTCTAATTGGTTTTTAAAAAATATTATATTTATATGATGAATCACTAAGTTTTCATGTCTAGTAAGTTATCACAAATTCTCAGTGTTTGTATGTTTTGTGGAACTGAACATTGGCCACAATTCCTTTCTGAATTTGTAGAATAGTTACATATGAAGCAGGTTTTTGTGTGTCCGCATTGGCGTGTATGCACAGGTGTATGTACGCATGTGGAGGCCAGCTGTCAAACTCCAATGCCTACCTGAGTCATTATCCACCTCCATTTTGGAGACAAGGTTTCTCATTGGCCTTTGGCTTGCAGATCTGGCTGGTTAGAGAGTGTCCTGTCTCCACCTTCCCAGTGCTGGGATTATAAATGCAGGCCAGCCTGTGAGTCGTTTTTACAAGGGTTGTGGCAGAATGAACTAGAGTCTTCGTGCTCCTGTGGAAAGCCCCTTCATCAACTGAGCCATCTCCCCAGCCCACCAGTCTCTTTCCAAGACTTGTGGGCAATAAAAGACCACTGTTTGTTTATTGTTGCTGTGATGAAGACCGTGACCAAAACTAACTTGGGGAGGAGGTGGTTTATTTGACTGACATGTTCCTGGTCACAGACTGTCTTAGTTTCAGTTTCTGTTGCTATGATGAAACACTGTAGTTGTATCAAAGAAATCCACAATAGCCCGAAATGGGGTATAAAAAAAATTTATTTATTTGGGGATAAACTCACAGTAAGGGTAGCGATCATCAGTCCTCTGAGTGTGCTGAGAACTGGGAACCAAACCCAGCAGGAAAAAGGGCCACACATACTTATCATCTGCACTTATAGTACCTAAGGCCAAGCCCAAAGTGGGCCCATATCTAAAAGGCTATTGGCAGAGGAGTTCCCACAACACTTCCTCTTTTGTTTAAATAAAAGGATTATAAGCCTAATATAAAACTATATAAAATAAGAACAAATATCAAGTATTGTCCAGGGGAAAAAAGAGGTAAAAACATACATAAAAATTAGAATTACAATCAGCATGAACAACATTAAGCAAGAAATAAATGCTAAATGTTTCAACAGTTATCCTATCCTAAGGATATAAACAATGTCTTGGATAAGTTATGGGAGGAAAGTAACAATGACTATCTGGTCTTTAACCCCATCAAAGACCTGAGAATGGAAATGCTATTACCTGAGTAAACAGGAAGTGGAATCAAGCAATTCCCAAAAGATGTAAGAAATGACAGAGACAACTGACTACCTGGGTAATCACCCAAAGTCTCATTTGCAATATTGGGGCAACCAACTGCAGCCTACAGGCCCATAGTATCTGGTGGACTTTTCCATGAAGCAGGAAATTTGAAAGACTGTTTTAGCTTTATTGACAGTTTGTCAATTGCTTTCTTCTGTGTCCTGCAGAATGGTTGGCAGACTATTTCATGAAGCAGGAACTCTAAAGGACTGTCTCAGCTTCTTTAGGCAAGTTCAACAGTCATTTTTCTGTGGGTTCTGTATGTCCAGTTTATACAGTATACCGTCAAACAGTCAATGCAAGAGCAGTTTCTTGCCCAGATGGCTAGCCTTGTCACATTGAAGACAATTCCATAACACATTTCTTCAATGCCCATCAACCTCTCTGAAATAATTGGGACTGTCAGAGGCAGACGTGTCTCACTGTCGAGAAAGTCTAAGTTATTAAAACATTTTTAATGCCATATTCCATAGGTCTTTGAAGTACTGAAGACTATCTATCTAACTAAAATATATCTCTGTATATCTAGAAAACCTAACTAACATAATTAAAAGTTTGATTATTATAGATGACTATCTATTAGTCTGTATTTCTTAACCATATATTACATTTTAATTGAGCTACACAAACATAATACCTTAAACAAGAGCAGAAATATATATGCACAGTGTAACAAAATTGATCTTAAAATTATATCAGTAGACCAAGATTCATACCAATGTAAAATATTCACTCTATATTATATCCTCCACATTTTTTTAAAAAAGAGATTGACTGTGATCATTAATGATTTACACCCAACTCCTTTTAAATGAAAATAAACATTTATAAACAATTATTTTGGGAATTTGGGAATTGTTTTCTCTAAACTGCTTCCTGCTGTTCAATGGGCGAAGAAGTATTTTTAGGGTTAATGGAGACCTTTCAGGGGCTCTTGTTCCATCAAACCACATTAGCCTGGAAGGAATCCACAAGTTCTCATCTTCTGTGAAAACAAAGTCAGAAACTCTTTTCCAAACATATCCTTAGACTCCAAGTGTCAAAGTCAAGATACATTTAATATATATATATATGTTGGTTTAGCTTAGTAGCCCCCAGAATCAAATGTCTCTCTGCAGTCAAGAAATTCAAAGAAAACATAACAATATACATAATCCAGACTGTCTGTGTATCTGTCATCTTTACATGGCTTAATATGCATATATTTTATTACTCTATTTCTTTTTAAGAATTTTTAAATCATTATTTTAATCTATGACTCTTTCCACTCTTTTCTCTTTTCTAAGCCTATGCACATTTATTATGCACATTGTGACCCGTTTGGAGGTCTTTTATGTCTAAATCTCTCTTATTGTGTATCTAAAAACCTTTTCTTACAAGGAACACTTTTAAAATGATAAGCAGTGTAGTCACGGCAGCCCTGGATACTGGCTTTGCCTCTCTGGGCCTTTTATCATGGCAGAAGTACATTCACTACCAGCTCTGGGATGGCCAGGTGGGCCATGCTCAGTACCTCAACTCTGGGAAGCAGTGTGCAGCACATAAACCTTTTTTTCCCCCTGGAAGTGTCTCTGTGTATGGTGGCAGGAATCTGCCATGCTCTCTTGCTTATGCACACCTAGCAGACCCGATCTGGCCAGTTGCACAGGCAGTAAGGGCTACTTTCTCAGCTACTTTCCTTGTAACCCCAAGTGGGTGTACAAGCAGCAGACTGAAGCGGGTGACCAGCCACATGGGTTAGTCCCAAACACTTGGGGCGCCATTTGTAAATAGAGACTGTACTTTTGTTTTCTGGCCACCCAGACCTGACAATCACAAAGAAACTATATTAATTACAACACTGTTTAGCCGATGGTTCAGGTGTATTTCTAGCTAGCTTTTACATCTTAAATTAGACCATTTCTATTAATCTGTGTTTCACCATGAGGCTGAGGCTTACCAGTAAGGTTTTGGCATCTTTCTCTTTGGCAACTACATGGTGTCTGCCTGACTCTGTCTTCTTTCTCCTTGAATTCAATTTACTTTTCCTGCCTGCCTATATTCTGTCCTGCCATAGGCCAAAGCACCTTCTCTATTAATCAATGGTAATAACATTCATAGCATACAGAGGGGACTCTCACATCAAAACACCATGATCAGAAGAAGTTTGGGGAGAAAAGGATTTATTTCACTTACTCTTTTAGATAGCAGCCCATCACTGAGGACCTCAGGGTAGGAACTAAAGTACGACAGGAACCTGGAAGCAGGTCATCAGCAGAAGCCATGGAGGGGTGCTGCTTACTGGGTTTCTCTCCATAGATGTCTGAGCCTGCTTTCTTTTTCTACTTTTCTTTTTATTTTATTTGGAGACAGGTTTTCTCTGGAGCTTTGAAGCCTGTCCTGGAACTAGCTCTTGTAGACCAGGCTGGCCTTGAACTCACAGAGATCTGCCTGCCTCAGCCTCCTGAGTACTGGGATTAAAGGCATGCACCACCACTGCCTGGTAGCCTGCTTCCTTGTACAACTCAGGAACAACAATCCAGGAGTGGGACTGTCTATGACAAGCTGGGCCCTCCCACATCAATCACTAATCAGTCCCTAGAGTCTTTCCTACAGGCCAATCAGATGTAGGCATTTTCCCAACTGAGGATCCCTCTTCCTAGATGACCCTAGCTTGTATCAAGGTTGCAAAAATCTAGCCAGTCCAACTACCATGCAAAAAATTAAAAATAGGCAGCTAAAAATCAACTACCTGATTCTTAAAATTTGTCTCATAGGTTAAGGATATAGAAGAACTAAGACAGGAAGAGTTCCCCTTGGACAGATTTGGCTTTTAAAGGCTTTGCTATACTGACAAGGAAGTACATTGCTTAGTTCACTTTTCAGGTGTGTCCTGAAAAAAGGGTCAGTTCCTAAATGGGGCATTCGTATCAACCCACTTCTCATGGAACACTCCAGAAATGTGTGTGTGTGTGTGTGTGTGTGTGTGTGTGTGTATGTGCATGTGTGTTGCATAGGAAGACTGTAAGAACCAGAGAATAAGGAGGAATGCTATGAAATGTTATTTTCTGGACAGGATGTAGACTTTATGCTCATGAACTTATTGAAGCTGCAGTGATCTATACAAGATCTGAATAAGGTCCAGCCAACAAGAGTGGTTAGTCATCCATCAGACAGCAGTTAGTAGATGCAGTGGGTTAAAAAAGTAAAGGAGAAGACATGCTGCGAAATATTAGTTTAAGATGTGTTACATTCATTTGTGCTGTGAAATATTTGTTTAATGATGCAAAGATGTGTTGCATTCTTTTATGTTGCATTTTTTAAAACTCTGTAAAGCTGTGTTACCCTGCCTGCCTAAAACACCTAATTAGTCTAATAAAGAGCTGAACGGCCATTAGCTAGGCAGGAAAGAAATAGGAGGTGCTGGTGGGCAGAGGGAATAAATAGGAGGAGAAATCTAGGGAAGAGGGTGAGGGGTGAGAAAAGAAGAAGGAGTGGAGGATGCCAGGGGACAGCCACCCAACCACACAGCCAGCCACAGAGCAAGAAGAAAAGAAGGATAGAATAAAGGAGGTAAAAAGCCCAGAGGCAAATGTAGTTAAAGAGAAATGGGATAATTTAGGTAAGCAAAGCTGGCTAGAAATAAACCAAGCTAAGGCCAAGCATTCCCAAGTAAGAGTAAGCCTTTGTGTATTTATTTTGGAGTTGGGTGTTGGCTCCCTAAAGAATAAAAAAATAATAACTACATGATAGGAATGAGGCAGAAAGAAAAAAATTGGGTATGGTGTGGGCTTTTGAAAACTCAAAATCTCCCTCACTAATACACCTTCTTCAATAAGGTCAAACCTCCTAATCCTTCTGAAACAATTCCACCAATTGCAGACCAATCATTCAAATATATGAGCCAAAGGGGCCCATTCTAATTCAAATCAGCATGCTAGTTAACAGTAAGAACTGAATCTGGTCAGAGAAGGTCACAGACAAAATCCTGTCTCTTACCAGCTGGTGCAGCAATCCTCCCTCTGTACCTTCTGAACCTACTGTGCTTCTTCCCTGGTGTGTTCTCCTTGGTGTGTGCGAGTGTGTGTGTGTGTGTGAGGTGTGGTTAGGTCAGGAAGCAATGATAGCTGTCTCTTCAATTGCTTACAAACTTGTACTTTGAGACAGAATTTCTCACTGAACTTGGGGTTTACTGATTGAGCTATTCTAGGTGGCCCACAAGCCTCTGGGGTCCCCTGTCTCTTCTTCCCTAACACTGAGGTTACATGTGCATACTACCACACCAAGTTTTTTTTTTTTTTAACCTGGGTTCTAGGGGTCAAACTAAGTTTGTCTTGTAAGTGTTTTATGGACTGAATCACTTCCCCAGTCTCCCATCTTCATCCTTTTGATTTCTGCCTACAGAAATGTGAAATGTCTTTTCAGCAGAGGTGATAAGGAGTCCCCCCAGTAAAGCAGCATCAAGAATCAGGCTCTATGGCCAGTCTTATAGAACCTTCATGCCAGAGAGCCATACGTCCACAGTCAATCTTATACAACCTTTATACTAGAGAACACAGGCCCAGGTTGGGGATGGAGTGAGGATGCCTTCCTGGCTATACACATCACGTTTACCCACACAGTTCAGCGAACAGCAGCTCAAAGTTTCAAAGGTAATGCGATTTCACAGAGCTTCTCCCCCAAACTGAGGGGGCCAGGACTAGCACCCACACAGTGGGCCTTGAGTCTAGCATTTTTTTTTAAATGGCTTAATTGGGATCCATATGGAAGGAGAGAGAGGGAGAAGGGAAAAAATAACAGTAAAAATGTTTGAAAAAGCCATAGGAATCATATTTTTTATGTACCTAAAATAATTACATATAATACACCTAAGTGCACACACACACACACACACACACACACACACACACACACAGTGTTTAAATGAAGCTATGCCACTTGGGCTGACAATGCTTTCCCTAAGAACCATAGACAAACAAGAACTACAGTACCAAACTTGAGTAACCCCCTTTCCAGTTGTTGGTCAGGGGACTCTCAAAACAATTCAGGCTATTGCTGTTGCCCTTGGTTACCTTCCAGAGATTGAAGGTAAGTCCCCGCTGCTGAAGATATCATGCACTTGGCACAAGGTACTGAGCTATATCCACCCTGAAAATCTTCTTTCTGAGAACTTGCTTCATAATATTATAAGGTGCTGGGAAATCGCTAAGGGAGAGAAGCCACCGACAGTCCCTCCTAGCTGCAGCACCTGTGACCATAGCCATGACCATCGTTGTCAGTTATCCCTGCACGTACAGCAGTGACACTCAGGCCTTGCTGGTATCTAGCAGCTTTTTATTGGACACAGGCTTACTCAACAGGAGGGAAATCATGCCTGGGACTGGAAACCTACCCAATTAGAGGGGGCTAATGAGGTCACGAATCATAGAGGATAAAGGTCCTACCATCACTTCGCTAAACCAGCATAACTCCAAACTGCACTCTAAATCTTATCCTTATGCCCGCAAATATGTGTAGCTCTCACCCCTTATCAAAAATCCTTCTCAGCAAAAGATGGACACCATAACAGAAAACCATCCTAGTCAAAATGCGGGGAACAATTGACCATGGAGTACCCAGCCCCTCTGGCAACAGAATGACCTTTCCATTCCCCCGCACCATGAGGCCTTAGAGCAATAATATTCACTCTTTGTTCTAACATCAAATTTACAGAGTAAATACCATAAAATTACCTGCTAACAGACCACATAGAAATGTCTAAAGAAGGCAGGTATTGAGTAGGAAGATAGTGTGTCCCACCTTTGCTAACAATCAAATCTGGGTATCCCAGATTTGAGGTGAGAAGAGATTGGGTGAGAAGAATGTGTGAGTCCAGGATTCAAGGATGTTTAGTAACTTTATCTAATGGTTTGGAATGTCAGGCATTTCCCCTTGGATGCTGGCTCTTTCATGGGTGATGTCACTTTTTCTGGAGTGCTGCTTTGTCAGGTAAATTTACCTTCTCTTTTTGTGATTTTGATATACATATTATCATTGTCTTTGCCTATGAAAGTTTACAAGTATGTCTGTAAAAACTAGAAATCTCGTGGAGATCACCCCCTAGTTTTCTTCTTCTCTGTGCCCCTTCACTTTACTTTTTTGCCTCGCCTGAAAAATAAAGAAGATGCCGAGGTAACGTGCTTGAATTAATTTTCTTTTTAACCATCAGAGACTCGCTTGGCATAGATAGCATATCCTGAGCCCTGAGGGGGTACTGAGGCTGGTACTTAAGGCCCTTGATAGTAATGAAACTTAGCTGGAATCAACCAGTTCTTCCTTAAGCTGCTTAAGTCAAGTGTTTTGACACAGCAATGTGTAAATCGACTTCCTGTTAGACTGCTCTTCCACCCCAGGCTGGGGGCATCTTGCTGCAGTGCTGGACACCAGGGGAGGCTAGCTTCTTGTGGGCTCAGCCTCAACGGAGCCTGGTGGGAGAAACAGAAGAGAATGAATCACTGAATTCCACACTAAGAAAACTTGCTCCTTCCAAGACTCAGAAACAATTATTCTAGCTGAATAAATCCATTAGATGGGTCAGGTCATTGTTTTAACCAAGTGGGTAACTTGCTCATCCGGAAAGAATGATCACTTTGGACAAATGTATTACTTCACACCAAGCTCAGGGCTTACATATTAGAGTGCTAATTAAAATTTTATTACTTGATGTAAGTTCCTGCTTCTAAGTGCCTTCTATAAATGCAGGGTAGCTCTTTTTCGTTTTCTTTAAATGGCCCTATGTCAGACTAGATGCTGCCTGCTGGGATGCTAATGTTTGATTGACAGGCGCTGTTCTGAGAAAAGCTGGGGCAGTGAGCAGAAGGATGGATTGATGGGGTTGGTTTATGCTTGTCTGCTCCTAGATGAGATGGTCGCCAAGGATAGGAGTGAGAAGTGTTGTGGCTTGGCCAGCTTGTGCCTGGCAGAAAACCTCTCAGGGTGAGGCAGCTGTCTCTACTCTCCATTTGGGGGCAAGATCACTGTCTCCATCCCTGTGGGTCTTGGACCAGTTCCTCTATTTGATCTGTGTGGTTTCCTGGGCTGGGGACAGGTTCCCAGAGCTGCTTGGCTGAGGTTTCCATGTTGAGAGGTATTTGAAACAGCTTAGAAATGAAGGCCATACTGAAGCTGGCAAATAGTGTATTTCAATGTCGATGGTTAAAAAAGGTACCCCAAGTATGTGCACTAATAAAAATAAATTTTCTGAGTCAAGAAAAGAATCAGTACTAGAACATCAGAAAGCAAACCAGTGTGGGTTGACAGCTCCATTTGTTTCCTCAACATTTGTCTGTTGCTAAGCCCACATTGATCTTGTTAATACTGAACCTGTGTTATGCTTAGCTGCAATGCTTTCCCATAATGCCAGAACCCTATCTTTAGCCCCCCACTGGGACTTTGTAACTGAATCCTCAGGGAACTTTTTGTTGCTGTTGTGATGTCCATCTGGGCACTGTGGGTACTAGGCAGTGGATGATGCCCCCTGCCTGGCTGTTAAGTGGCATCCTGGACATTTCTCAAGCACAATCCCTTTCTGCTTTTAGGCCCTTTCTATCATCATCACAAACAAGAAACCCTACAGTTGGAGTCAGCCTGCCTGTGACTGTCACTTGTCACATATTCTGGAAACCCCCTCTCATCTTCTCCTGGAGAGCTTGTAGTATCTTTGGACATTCACTTTGACACCTTGGCATTTGTGTGTGCCAGTGTTGTATCAGACAGATAACATGCATGGTGTGGATTACACATTGTTAAAGTGAGAAGCTTAATTCTGAAACAGAGGGATTTGGCACCCATCACACATGGCTCTGTTGAATGATCAGAATTTGCAGAGCAGAGGTTTGTACTCTTACCTGGTCCTGGAGGAAATCAAGCTTCGTTTTCTTGGCTCAGGGTGAGGGCTTCTTGGTTATCATTGTTCACTATGGTTATGTGGTTAGGGGGTTCTCATGAGGCTGTTTTATCTCCCTGGGTGTGTTAGTAACTCTTTCTAGGGAGAGATGAACAAATATCTACAATTACCCCAGACAGGACACCAAGGACAGAACAAACAACTTGGTACTAATTCTACCAAAGCTCAATTTGGTGACATGAATTTAGGACCCATCCTTGACAAGCTCAATAGAGGCTTGAGTCTCAGCAATTTTCCTAAGGCAATACCTGGTTCCAAAAGAGACCACAAAGTGAGACTACCCAGGCACCACCCAGAGACCATCCAAAGGAAATTCCTAACATTCCAACCATTGTAGATAGGATCACCTGCCAGCACACACCCATCCTTTTTCACCAGGACACCCCTAGACAAATGTCAGCCAATCAGGGGTCCTGCACCTTAGAAATCCCTCACCTCCACCTTTGCTACTATAAAGACCCAATCCTAACTGTGCTTGGGACTATCCAATTGTTCCAATATGTTGGACACACGGGGAGTCTGAGTTTACAAATTTGTGCAAGAATAAAGGTTCTTTGCTTTTACATACAAGGCTCTGTCCCCTAATTGGTTTTGGAGGAACTCTGTGGTCTGGGCATAATGGTGATGAGTTTGCTGGTGTTAATTACAGGAGTATGGGTGATGACTTACAGGAGTATGGTGATGACATACAGGAGTATGGTGATGACTTACAGGAGTATGGTGATGACTTACAGGAGCATGGGTGATGATTTACAGGAGTATGAATAACTTACGGGAGTATGGTGATGACTTACAGGAGTATGGTGATGACTTACAGGAGTATGGATGACTTACAGGAGTATGGTGATGACTTACAGGAGTATGGTGATGACTTACAGGAGCATGGGTGATGATTTACAGGAGTATGAATAACTTACGGGAGTATGGTGATGACTTACAGGAGTATGGTGATGACTTACAGGAGCATGGGTGATGATTTACAGGAGTATGAATAACTTACGGGAGTATGGTGATGACTTACAGGAGTATGGTGATGACTTACAGGAGTATGGATGACTTACAGGAGTATGGTGATGACTTACAGGAGTATGGTGATGACTTACAGGAGCATGGGTGATGATTTACAGGAGTATGAATAACTTACGGGAGTATGGTGATGACTTACAGGAGTATGAATGACTTACAGGAGTATGATGATGACTTACAGGAGTATGAATGACTTACAGGAGTATGATGATGACTTACAGGAGTATGGTGATGACCTACAGGAGTATGGTGACGACTTACAGGAGTATGGTGATGACTTACAGGAGTATGAATGACTTACAGGAGTATGGTAATGACTTACAGGAGTATGGTGATGACTTACAGGAGTTTGGGTGATGACTTGCAGAAGTGTGGATGACTTCAAGGTAGTTGCATTACTTAAAAGTTCACCCCAGTCTGGATGATGACTCATAAAAGATAAATTCTTGGAGTTCCTGGCATGTTTTGCATGTAGCTCAACAGGTACAACTAGAGTAGAGGACAGTCTGCTTTCCCCAGTCATCTTGAGGAGGAGGGTCTCATGAATATTGTAAATTTCAGGAACTTCTTGAGACTTGTGAGATGTTTATTTCCTGAGTCTTAAGTAGCCTTCTTTGGGAGTGAAAGGTTTAAATTCAGAGGAAACTGGTGTAGCATGGTGGGATGGTGGTTGGGCTGTCCAGAATGCTGCTGTATACTACCTAGTCTTTCTTCCTTTTGGGGCACAGTGATATTACGCTTCTTCACATAATGCAGTTAGATTGTGCTCACTTCCACTTGTTAAACCACTGAGGTTTGTTAATTACTTTCTACTATGTATATGCTAATCATACCCTATGATAAAAGGTCCCCAAAGGTGGGTATAACAGGTAGGGATCTGCCAGTCTCCCAAGAACATTCCAAGGTCAGTCAAAGATGGTGACCCACAAAAGAAAGGGATTCAGTTTTCAATGGGATACAAGGAAGAAAGGGCCTGGGATATCTGAAGATAAAGTGTTTTCAAGCATGAGGACCTGTTCAATCCCTACAATCTGTGTATAATTTCTAGACATGGTGGCATGCATGCACTTGTAATCCCAGCGATGGGGAAGTGGAGACAGATCCCTGGAACTTGCTGGCCAGACAACTAGCCTCCTTGGCTAGCTCCAGGCCAATGAAATACATGCATAGTTTCTTCTCAGATGTTGGTGCAGTATCACAAACAGGAAATTTTCAGGGGCTTCAGACCAAAACTGTAACTTTATCTATAAATCAGAGGCTATGGCTTTCCCTGGTAGCCTTATGAGGCAGGAGGTTCACTGGGAGCAGAGTCCCAGGGATTCCTGGAGTTGAATGTGAACTTGTCAGCAGCTCCTGTGCTTATTAGTTTTGACTGTGACTTTGACAGGATCTAGAATCACCAGGGAGAAGGTTCTGGGAGTGACTGGGAAGGACTTTCTAGGTTTGGTTAACTGAGGTGGGAAGACCCACCCCAAGGGAGCAGCACTGTTCTGCTGAACAGAAAGGAGAAAGCAGCTGAGCAGCAGCAACCCTCTCTGTGTCCTGACTGAACGCCCTGTGACCTGCTGCCTCACCCTCTTGCTAGGGTGAGTTCCCTCAACAATGAGCTGCTTTTTTAAACCATGAGCCAAGTAAACCCTTCCTTCCTTAACTTGCTCTTTTAAGGCACTTTGTCAAAGCAATGAGAAAACTAATGCATCTCCTTGAGTGGGAAGGAAACCCAGTTGACTGAAGGCTAAGATAAGAGAGTAGTGTTTGTGGAAATTTGAATACATAGAGAATAATGGAGCCAAGAAGAATGTCTTTATGAGCACTGCTGTTAGCCTGCACATCTTCGGTGGGTAGGTGAAGGCACTGAGATATCCTGTAGGTGCTAAGTCTCCAGTGAGGACAATGGCACCTCCTGCCTTTTCTTCAGCCAGGTTTTCCTTTAGACACCTTGGTTGCTGGCCTGCCTATAGTCCTCACTGTTCTCAGCATGTTTCAGCCCCTTTCCACTAGTGAGCCAAAATGAGCTGATCTGAGGCTCTTGAGCTGCCACAAGAAGTTAGAAACTGGAGAAACTGCTCGTGGGGCTCTCTAGGCAAAGCCTGAGGCTGGCAGCTTAATGGGGCTGAAGTAAGGGCTGGGCAGCAAGGTTGTGTGGCCTTAGCTGCAAGGGCCTATGAAATATTTGCTGATGCGTGGAGCTGCAGCTAGAGCCTTGCTCAAAATAGCACACTGGACGCGAGCAATTACAGCGGGACTTCTCCAGAGTCTGCAGCATTTTGAGGGAGGGGATAACAGTAGACATTTTGCAAAGGGGGAATTGGGCACATAGGGCTTGGAACACATGGACTTGGAAGCCAGAAAATGGACAGAAAGAGGACACTAGATAAGAGAGGGATGACTGTTCAACATAGACTGGGAACAATATCAAGAGGAGTGGCCCAAACAAGGGTCCTGCAGAGGTAACACTTTTCGGATAAGACGGCTATCCCAGGGGTTACAGAGGGGGCAATGCACAGTCAGGCTGTCCTCCTCGGGGACTGCTACCCCAGGATGGGCCATCTGATTTTCAGAGAGAGCAGATGCTTAGGGAGTCAAAACAGTCTCAGGGACGCCCAGACACGCAAGGAGAGAGCACCGAATGGTTGCTCTCCCTGTTTTATTGGTAACCGTTCTAGAGTTTGGAAAGTCCATGTTGAACATCTAGAAGATTCCATGTCTGCTGAGGGCTCACTTCCAGATTCTGCTTGGAATCCTGTCTCTGTGTGGTGGGCGTGTAGCCTCATTCAGAAGGGCACTGTCCATTTGTGGGCACTCCACTAGCCAGAATGTCATGCTAGATTCCCGCTGTTGCTCAGGGTCAATACTCTGCAGCAGCCCTTTCTACCTCACAGGCACACAGGCATGAGGCACCAAATGGCACATAACAGACTTCTAAGTGCCAGGAGTCCTCAGCCTAGAGATGCATTTATGTCAAAGTGGGTATTGGTGGCCAACTCCTGCTCCCACGCCTTCTCTGCCCCTGCCTGGGAATGTGAGGGTCTGACTGGGCTTATGCTAGGAAGCCATTCTCATCCTCAAAAAGTTATAAGAAGAAACCCCAACTTATGCTACAGGCCTGCCTGATTCTTCCCGGAGCCCCTTCCGTGTGTCTGCTTCGGGTGCTGGGGTTTGAACTCTCCTCAACATCTGCCATGCTGGTGTCTGTGTGTCTGCCCATGGGATTAAAAACTCTTCTAGTAGGCTCCATACTTAACCCAAAATGTGTCTTAGTGTCCTTGAACTTGCATTAGCTAGAGATGAGCTAATCAACCCTCGTGTGTGTGTGTGTGTGTGTACGCGCGCTCATAGGCCTGAGGACAACCTTATCTGCTGTCCCTCATGCACATCTGGGTCTTTGAGACAAGATCTCTCACTGACCTGGAGCAGTTCAACTGGGCTGCTGACTAGCCAGCTCCAGGAATCTTTATGTCTCTGCTTCCACAGCACTGGGACTACAAGTTCATGCCATAGTGCCTGGTTCTTACCATGTGGGCTCTGAGGCATCAAACTCAGGCCCACATGCTTGCACTCAGGCCTGCATGTTTACACTAAGGCCTGCATGCTTAAACTCAGGCCTGCATGCTTATACTCAGGCCTGCATGCTTGCACTCAGGCCTGCATGCTTGCACTCAGGCCTGCGTGCTTACACTCAGGTCTGCATGCTTACACTCAGGCCTGCATGCTTGTACTCAGGTCTACATGCTTACACTAAGGCCTGCATGCTTATACTCAGGCATGTATGCTTGCACTCAGGCCTGCATGATTGCACTCAGGTCTGCATGCTTGCACTCAGGCCTACATGCTTACACTCAGGTCTGCATGCTTATACTCAGGTCCGCATGCTTACACTCAGGCCTGCATGCTTGCAACAGGCCTGTATGCTTGCACTCAGGCCTGCATGCTTACCCTTAGGCCTGCATGCTTACACTCAGGCATGTATGCTTGCACTCAGGCCTGCATGCTTGCACTCAAGCCTGCATGCTTGCATGACAAGCCCTTTATCAGTGGAGCCCTCTCCACAGCCTGGCATTCAGTGTTTGGAGCTTGCATTTATTCATTGTTCAGTGCGATCCCGATGCCTTCATGACTAGAAGAGGGTGAGGCTCTGGTGTGTGAGGAGGTTTGGCCGAGTGCAGGTCCCTGGGGGTGGCACCTTTCATGTTCACGTGTGTTTCCATGTTATTAACGCTGTCATTAAGAATACCTCCCTCCTGCGGTCAGGCTGAGTGTGGGGCACTGCAGCAGATCCTAGTCCTCTTGACCCAAAGCCGACCCCTTGGGTGCTCAATTTGTTGTTTTCTGCCCGTGGAGATGGAAGCCAAGTGCAGAGCGTCTGAGGGTGAGACTGCTCAGATGAGTGGTACCAAATCCTCCCCATCATAGTCATGTGACCTGAATCCCAAAACAGAATGAAAGCAGGCGAAGGACCTCTGGAGCACAAAGCAGGATCTCTCTTCTTCCATGTCCAGGTTTTCATCAGCTCCCAAAGGACTGGAAGATGGAAAAATGCCCCCAAGGTACTGCATTTTAATTCTAATTTTTAATGCATAGGTGGGAAGCCCAACTGGTGTTATTTTCAATCCTGATGAGGTGCCAGAGGGGCTGGGTTTTTTTTTTCCTTTTTAAGAGGTAAAATTGTAGACTTGTTTTTCTTCCTTTAGGGGACCCCTGCATTCCTGAGACCCTTCCCACACATGACACGTAGTACACAGATGCTTGCACACAGCTCAGCATGTTTGCTGAAAGTTGTTTAAGAAAATAAATTAATCATCGTCATCTTCTTCATAAAAAGGTTGTTGAGATGGCTTAGCAGGTGAAGGTGCTTGTTGCTAAGCCCAAGGATCAGAGTTTAATTCTTGGGACCCACACGGTGGGAGGAGAGAACTGACCCTGGCAAGTCTGCAGGTTGTTCTCTAACTTCCATGTGCATGTCATGCGACTAGTGTGCTCCATGATCCCCTCCCCACCGCACGGCCCTCTACCATACAGAGTCAATACAGTGTCAATATAATGTCTCTAAGCAGGGATGAGCCTTCGCTATTTCACTTTTCGTTCAGTATATTGGGAGTCTTGAGTGTTGGCAAGCCACATGAGATAAAAGGCTGTCTATCTAGAAATTTGGGTAACCACAACCTCACATATCCCTCTGCACATGCCTACAGAGTACATCTTGGCAGAACAGTTCAAGCATGCACACAGGTGTATTAATGCTGTGGCCTGCCAGGCTTATCCTCCAAACTGGAAAAGCACACCTTTGTCCATCTGCTGTGTTACACTGTTAGGACCCAGGACAAAGAGGCGTGGTGCAAGTCCTTGAGAGGCTGGTATTTGATAATTATAAAGCATGTAATTAGCCCCTCCAAACCTTCCTCCTTTGGTATGGAATTGGGTAACTCCCTTGCTCCTCTTTCATAAGTCCAAGGAGCGGGTATTCTTCCAAGGGCAGTGAAAGAAACACACAGTGAACAAAAATGGAAATAAGATTTATGTAAGTCTTTAAGCAGGTGATGAAATCACAGGCTCAAGGACAGGCAAGAGGGATTGGCAAAGCATTGAAGATTTGTCTCCAGAAAGGAAAAAACACAGGGTGGTTTCTCTAGCAGTTGGTGGAGAAAATAGCCTGTTGTGTGCTGCATGGGTGGTAAACACACTTCCCATGCCAGAGTAGAAGGCTCATTGGGTCTGCTTCTCAGTCAAGGAAGTATAACTGGACCCCTGAGCTCATGCTGCCTGTTAAGGAGACAGAAACAAAATCTTTAGTTTGCTGCGTTTAGAGAGCCTGAATGGTGAGAAGCAGAAGGCTAACACATTGAAAACCATTTACCTCCCATGACTGAAGAAATCATAGACCTTAGAGTCATGATTCTCAACCTTCCTGATGCTGCAACCCTTTAATACAGCTCCTCATACTGTGGTTACCCCCACCATAAAATTATTTTTGTTGCTACTTCATAACTTGAATTTTGTTACTGTTATGAACAGTAATGTAAACATCTGATATGCAGGCTATCTGATATGTGACCCCTGTGAGAGGGTCATTTGATTCCCCAACAGGGTTGGGATGTCCAGGCTGAGAACCATTGCCAAGGGGCTAACCTGCTACTAGTATTCTGCTGAATTAATACAGTATCCAACCAACTGCCTTCTATCCTTATAGCCATAAGTTGGTGTGACTCTTGCTCTCTACCTCTTGTCAGAGAAGCTTCTTTTTTTCAGAGGATGGAGGTTAATACAGAACCTTCCACTGGTCAAAGGGATGGGTCACTGCTAAGCTCTGAATGGATGTCCCTGTCACACTCCTTCCCCAGGAGCTCAGGGAAAATGACTGAAGAGCGGGTCAAAAGCATGTAAGAGCCAGATAACCAGAAGCACTGCTGAAGTTAAAGTCTACTAGACATGATGGGGATGTCCACCCATAGCTGAGAGCTAGTGGCAGTTGATGGCATCTGGGGAAGACATCGTTTTCATCAGGCGTGTGGTCTCTTGCGGGTTGCCTGTGTTCCAGCGGACAGGCCTTCATCCACGTACAAATGGCATCATTGACTGTTCTCAATGCCTATAAACAGAAGAGGAGGTGCAGTTGGGAGGGGGAGGTGGTGGCATCTGGGAGAAATTGGAAGTGGGGCATGAAGGTGTGGATATGATCAAAATACACTGTGATTTGTACAAAATTCTCCAGGAAGAAACAAAGTAAGATGTAAGTGCTTTCATAGTATGCAACATGGAAGGAGTCTTGCCCATCCCTCCGGCTTTTATGAGAAGCACTGCTCCAGGCTTAGGCACCACTCTCAGGAGTGCTGTGGCTGTTAAGACAGTACGCAAGAGTTAGGAAGTATTTATTACGAAGTTACTGACGACTGGAAAAACAGATGGCTGTTTTGTCCCATTAGACCTAGAGGTTGAAATTCCTCTGGAGGGACAGGTTTTTTTTGAGCCTCATTTTTTTTTTTTTAAATATGGATGACACAGGAGAAACCGTAGTTTCTTGGCAGAGTTGAAGATGAGGAAGAACACAAGCCTGGTGTGGCTTTCAGCACAGCTCATGGACTGAAAGGCAGAGGCGATTGTTGGTGATGGCAGAGCTGTGCCTGTCAGCATTGATTCGCATCAGGGGATGAGCAGTACCCAGACTGAGCTGACAGTGGTGACTTCAAAGGGGGATTCATTTCCTTCTGAGGAGCAAGGAGATGAGAGCAGGTCATGTCCATTTCCCGTGGAAAAGCTTTCTGTGAGCGGTTGGGCTCGGGAATCTTTCTTTTCATTGCAGAATATAAATACGCTCCCTGAAGGACAGAGAGTAGGCGGGTGAAATAAAATAGCTTAAAGGTGCACAAAAGAAAGATAAAATACAAAACCAGATTAAAGAGGGACACCGTTTCATATCGAGTGAACCCATGCACATCTCAGTCACCATTTTTCTGGTCACCTTTCGGCGTTTATTGGGTCTTGGATCTCCAAGAGCCAGAGGCCAGTTTTAAGGAAGATGGAGCCTTGAGCTCCTTCCTGCTGGCTTGCTGTGGTGCCACAGGGAACAGGCTTTTCAGAAGTGAGTAAAATGGCAGAGACTAGAGCCCCTTAGCCTCTTCCATAACTGTCCTGTCCCTTGGACCTCCCTTTCTCCATTTGCTTTGAGTAGCCTTTGCAGAAAGTTAACTCCAGGAGAGACCAACCAACCAATCTCCCGCACTCCTCCAGCAGCAATGAAGACCAAACACTGATGGCAGCTAATTCCAGCTGTTAATAAAGGTGATGGTGGGACTTGCTCTAGCTAGACCTACTCAGCGTAAAAATAAAAAGGATTTGGAGATAATTTGTGGTAGTCAAATAGATAGGTCAGGAGGAATTACAGGTGGTGGTGGTACACTCCAGCTGGGTCAGCACCAGGGACTTCTAGGATAGGGGATCAAGCTCAGAATTTTATTATCTTTTTTCCCACTTAATTACCTTTAAGGATACTTAAAACTCCTTTACATGTCCTTGTGTGTGGTTCTATGTGTGTATGTACATGTGTGTACCTGCTTGTGTGTGCGCACATGTGTGTGTCTGCCAGTGTGGAGGTTAGAGGAAGACTTTGGCCATCAGGGCCTGTCACTCGCAGCCTTTTGCTCTCCAGAAGGGGGTCTTTCACTGAAGCTGGAACTGGCTACTTTTTGGCCAGGTGAGATGGCCATCAAGCCCCAGGGATCCTCTTCTCTCTGCCCCAGCAGTTCTGATATCACGGGTGGACGAACTCACATGGTGCGCCCAGACTTCCGTGGGTTCTGTGTGTCTGATCTCAGGCCTTAATGCTTATCCAGAAGCCCTCTCCTCACAGCGCCACCAACCCACCCTGACCCCATATAGACTCCTGCATTTTGAAATCCACTTACAGCAGACTGATTTCTGGTAAAATGGACTTCTGAGAAAAACAAGCCCCTTTTCTGGAAGTACCCACCCTAGGGGAAGACAAAAGAGTGGGGTAACAGGGAGAGGAGAAACACAAGCCCCGTAATTTCCAGGATGGAGCTGTTGCTGCTCAGAGAGGTCGGTTCTTTTCTCCAGAGTGGATTTTTGTCTCTTTGTCTCATAAATTTAAACTGTGACTGCTTTCTTTAATTACTGTGTCCCCTCTGGGTTCTTTTCACTTGAGAGTGTAGGAACTGAGCTGGCTGCTGTGGGAAGGACCAGAGGAAACTGGATACCTCTCCATCACACTCGCACTGACTTCCCAGTGTTTCTAGCAATTTAGGGAGTCTCTTCATGGTTGCTAGATTGTAATAGGGGTGCTGGTTGTCATCTAGGGGGATCACTGAGCTTATTCCCTGGCATGAACAGCTAATTGAATGTCTGGGAAAGACATAAGACCAAGACTCAGAAAAATGGAAAGTAACAGCTTTTCCCCTTCCAGACGAGAAGGCCTAAGGCTGGGTGTCTGCTAAAGGAACCCTAGACTGAGTATTTTGGGGGCCCGGTGTCCTCACGTTTCCCCATTGGTCTTGCTTACATACCCATCCTGTGCTTGCCCGCCGTTTCTCTTCCTTGCAGTGTCTCCTAAGAACAGGAAGCTGCCATCCCAGGGAGCTCGGTTTTGCTTTTCTTGTTTATCTATGTCCTCCTAACTCTCCTTCCTTTTAGGAATCTTGGTTTCATTGGTAAAATAATTTAAGAAATGACTCACATGGGAGCTTGAGGATAATTTTATTAGAATCTAAAAGAAAACCGTCCCAGGGAAGACGAACAGGTAATCTTAACAGCTTTTCAGAGGAGAGAAGGACAAAAGAGCTTGTGGTTTGAGCCAGTGTGGAGGTCAGACACATGGCAGAGGAGCAGTCACGTGGTGGGAGGGGGCTTCAGGAGACCAGAAAGGGAGGGCATGCTTAGAAAGGGCAAGGCAGAAAAGGAGAAAAGGAAGTTCCTGAGTTAACTGAGAAAAGCAGGCAGAATCACAAAGCTGCATGACTGTGACCCTATGAGCTCCTGTGCTGGGACTGGAATTCTGGGAAGGAAATACAGCATCTCACTAAAAGGCTAATTATTCTATCTATCTCTTTAGCATAGCTTAAGGTAAGCCTGCCTTCGACGGCTTGGGCTGTTGGTCAGGTGAACTGCACAACCACACTGGGATTTCAGGTCTCCACCCAGACCAGAGTACTGTTCTCTGGACCAGGAAAGATGGTAACTGGCTTTTACTGCTGCTGTGGCCTCAGGGCATTACTAACTGTTAACACCCCTCAATCTTCCTGTTTGTTTTCTGCCTCCTGTTCTGTGACATATGGGTTTCCATGGGTCACTGCTGAACCCAATTTATCCACTCTTCCTGGAGAGATGTAAAAGCTACTCCCTGTCAAGGCTTCGGGCTCAGGGAGCAGTTGTAGAGGGCACCTTGTACCTTGGGCAAATGAGTTTTATTTTCAGACTGATGAAAATTAGGACCAGAGGCTAGGGGGATGGCTCAGTCCACAAGTGCTTGCCATTGAGCCTGAGGTCCTGAGGTCTACCCCAGCCCTCATGTGAATAACTCGTGTGTGCTAATATTATTTTGTATCCAGTGTGGGTGAGGCTGAGGTAGAAGGGTCCAGAGGGGGCTTTGGCCTGCTATTTAGGCCAAATTGGTTAAGTTCCAGGTTCAGTGAGAGACCTCACGTCAAAAATCAAGGTGGATGGTGATTGAGGAAGACCTGATCACTGACCTCTATGTAAACACACACACACACACACGCACACACACACACACACACACACTACAACACACATACACACTCAATACAAATATACACACAAATATATCCACATCCACTCACATACACATTCGGACATTCTCACACAGGCAGGATTAATAATACTGAGATTGTGCTATTTTCCAAATTCTGTACTATTTGTAAACTCCTGTATTTTATAATACTGAAGAGTTTTAGCACTCTTTCCTCAGTTAGCTTTGAAAATAGCTCAGTGTGATTTAAATAAGTAGGCTATAATTTTCATACAGAAGGATTTTGAGCCAGGACTGGTGGCGCAAGCTTGTAATCCTAAGTACCTCAGAGGCTGAGGCAGAAGGATCACAGATTCGAGGCCAGGTTGGGGTACCAGAGTGAGTTTAGACACGACTTGAGAAATTGGTGGCACCATGTCTCAAGATAAAAAAAAATGCTAAGAATAAGGGTACAGCTCAGTGGTAGAGCACATCCCTAGAGTGTCAGGAATGTCTAGAACCACAGAGATGAAGCCCAACCTCAGGGCAGTTACAGATACCTGCTGGCCTTAAATGGACCAGGGCGCACTGCGCTTATCTTGGGCTAACCCTCCTGGTGATATAAAGGCCATTCAACCTCTGCCATCGCCCTTATGAGGGGCAGGGTGTGGGAGGAGGGAAGGGACACAGCAAGATGTGCCTTTTGATCTTTTCATGGTTGCCGTGAGTGAAGGAAAGGCTATCATTCTCCCTCTTTGTCAAGAGGAGGTTGAGACCCAGAGAGAGTGAGGCTCATTCACACAGGGTCTGCAGTTTCCCCTCCTCTTCCTTCTACAGCAGAAAACCCTGCTTGTGATGGCCTTGCCCACCTGGAAGCCTCCGCAGTCTGTGGCATCAAGCACGAAGGTTAGTGGTTGGATGGAGAAGCACATTCACCATGCTCTTGTGCCCTCATGGTGATATCCTGAGTTGGCATGTGCTGAGGCCAGGCCTGCTTTCTGCCTGGAAACAACTGACAGCAATGATGTTCTGGAAGAGGCGGGGCTTTCAGTTATGACTGAAAGACAGAAGGTATCTAACAAGCTACCTTTCTGCTTTTTGGGTTATAATGCATCAAGGCTGAAGAGGTGAGGTGACTGGTCACATAACATCTAGTCAGGAGACAGAGATGAATTTCCCATTTTATTCAGCCCAAGACCTCTGTATATGGGATGGTGCAGCACACAGTGAGAACAGGTTTCTCATCTTAATTATCCTAATCTAGGAACTCCTGCACAGACATTCCCAGAATCTTGTCTCTATGGTAATTTAGATCTTTTCAAATTGGCAGTTATGTTAATCATTATACCTTTCCTCCCTGATGCTCCTGCCTGAATCTCCATGGTGGCACCTGCTCCCCCCTCTTCTACTTTCTTTAGACTCCATTTCCCCTTCCCTCAATCTCCCAGGGTCCCTTCGTGTCCAGGAGAGTTAATTCCATTCACGGTGACACAGACTGCACACTGACATTTCCCTGAGCACCCAGATTCCCAAGTCCGTGGGGAACACACATCCCTGGGACCCAGGGAGAATGGGGCTTGTTTTGGTCTTTTCCACTGGAAAATTGCCAGATAATTATTTTGTTGCAAAAATTTAATTTAAGCAGAAGCAAAGACCTTGTAACAAATTGCAAATTAGAACTAAGAGTTCAGAATTAGGAATAGGAACCAGACTTTCTGTTCTTTTACATCTTACTGAGAAGTAAGAGGGAGACCAGAGCCAAGTCAGGCAGATTCATGGGGCATGTATTAGTTCTCTGCCGTTGTGATAAGACACCATGACCAAGGCAATGCATAGGTGAAAGAGTTTATTTTGGTTTATGGTTCCAAAGGATTAGGGTCCATACTGATGGGGACAACATGGCAGCAGGGGGCAGGCATGGTGGCTCTAGCTGGAAGCTGATAGCTGAGAATTCACATTTCAATCACAAAGCAAGAGGCAGAGAGGCTGAACCGGAAATGGCACAAATTTTTCAACCCCCAAAGCCTGCCTCTAGTGACACACTTCTCCAGTAAGGCCTCACCTCCTAATCTACCCAAACAGTGCCACCAACCGGAGACCGGTGTTCAGCTGTGGGAGCCATTCAAACCCCAACAGAGCAGCATCCCTTTCGCTCTCTGGTGGCTGATATTTTCTAATACAACATTTCAGGTGTGGTTCACTGGAAAGCCATTGCACTCATGGTCAACAGTGTAGTGTTTACTTCTCCAGTGCCGTAATAAAACATATGCTAAAAAGCAACTTAAGAGGGAATATTTCAACTCCAAGTTTGGGGGTACAGTCCATCACGGTGATGATGTCATGGCAGTAGCAGCAGACCAGGACATTGTGCCTGTAGTCATGCTTAACTGGCTTTCTCTTTTTATGTAATCTGGACCCCAGCCATGAGGGTAGGGCTGACAGAGATGAAGATAATCTCTCATGGTCATACTGGTGACTTTGTATTTTAGGAGATTTTGTTTCCTCTCAAGTTGACAATCGATATTAATTGTTATAATACATTTCCTGGGATGTATTGTACTGGGTACACGGGTAGTTTCAGAGAGGGTGAACGGAAGATCTCCAGTTGTATTTTCTCACCCTTTCAGGGTCCAGCTGATGGAGGCGCTACTTCTTGAGTGTGGAATAAAATCTAAATATGTAGCAGTTTGGCTTAAAACTCGCACTGACACCCGCCTATCCTCAGAGCCCTCCTCCCACAAGGCATTTGAAAGGAAGGACACTGGGAAGTCCTTGGACATAGCATGCTTATTCTCAAGGCCTTTAATCACACTCTTTCTGCTATGTGAATCAACTCTACCTGCACAGAGCAGATACTCCCATGTAGGAACCTGCGAGGTTAGGCTCTGCCTCTGTTTCTCTGTCTCTCTGTTGGTGTTGTATGCCCACATGATGTTTGTGCCCATGCATGTACATGCAGAAGCCAGAGGAGATGGAGTCTTTCACTGAACTTGAGGCATGACACTTCAACTAAGCTGGCTCTCAGGAGCCGCCCCTCTTTGTCCTCTAATTCTGGTGTTCTAGGTATACGAGGCCATGCCTGGCTTTTACTCAAATGCTGGGGTTTTGAATTCAGGTCCTCCTGCTTGGCAGCAAGTGTTCTCACACAATGAGCCATCTCCCCAGCCCCTCTCCTTTCTTTTGTGGGTTTGTGAGATCTGTAAGAACAGGGAGAGTGCATTAGTTGCTTCCCTCATTGCTGCAACAGCATACCAGACAAAGGCAACCTCAGGAGTAAGCGTTTGTTTTGACCCGCAGTTTGAGGATATGGTTCATCAGGTTTTGTCAGGGCGGGGATGTCCTTGGAGCGAGGCAGCTGCTCACATTGTTTCCGCAATCAGGAAGCAGGGAGTGATGCTGAGTGCTGGGGCTCAGCTCTCTTGCTTCTTCTTCTTTTATTCTCTCTCTTGCTTCTTTTCATTTAGTTCAAGACTCCAGGCCATAGCATGATGCTTTCAAGAGTTCAGGTGAATAGCCCCACCTAGATTAAGTTAGTCTACAAAGTCCCTTACAGATGCGTCCAGAGGCCTGCCTCCTGGTAATTCTGGATCCTGTCATGTTGCCAGTCAATATTAACTGCCACTGAGGGTATCTATCTAGTCACTTCTGATTCTCTGGGCCTTAGCAATGTGCCTGCCTAGAACAATGCTGTTTCGAAGACCTGCTAAGGCTCCTCTTTGTCCACGAGAAAGTGGAGGCCAGATTGGGTGACTGTGTCCTGAACCTGTTGCAAGAAGTGCATCCTCCTATACTCCTTCCTCCAGACTGTTCGCATTTAATATTTGTATCTAGACACATGGTTCCTGCTGAAGGGCTTTAATAACCCTCTTGACATTTTCCATTTTTTGGATGACTGTTCCTATTAAATTGTTGTAATGAAACAAATGAACATTACTTTTATTTTCCTTCCTCAAACTCTATTCTAAATGGACTGTGTACCAAGCCT
>LOEQ01002376.1:16379-30382 GCA_001685075.1 Bramus lutescens | reverse complement strand
AGACAGACAGACAGAGAGACAGAGAGAGCTCACATGTGAGGAGGCTAGAGGATAATGTAGGCTACTGTCCTCAAAGTCAAAGAGTAACTGTAACTAAGCTTGGCTTTATTCAGAAGAAAGATCAGGTAGGCCATATTTGGAATCCTGAGTGGATGGGCTTGAGGCATTAAGATTGCTGGGGACAGGTGCCCTCAGTATCCATCTTTGTTTTTTCCTTTTGGCTTAGACCAAGTCTCACTATGAAGCCCAGGCTAGTCTGAAACTTTTTATGTAGTTCAGATAAGCCTTGAACTTGTGATTCTGAGTGTGTGTCACAATGCCTGGTTTTCATCTATTTTAGTACTGAGCACTGTGAGAATGCTGGGTTAAATAGAGAAATACGTGACTAGTTTGCTGTCATCTCCGTTTATTCCCAAAGCAGATATCACTAATTGATGGCTGTGCTTTTCTCTATGGAGTTTGAATGATCTTAAAACTTTCAATATAGTGCTCTTGAGAATCACTGCTAATTGAGCCAGCGGACCTTCGAGGCAGAATCAGTCACCACCTCTTTTAGTTTCCCAGGTTGCTGTAATATATGATCATGTGACGGGTGACTTCAAAACGACAGAAGTTTATTCTCTCGTGGTTGTGAAGAAATCTCAGATCAAGGTATCTGCAGCACTGGTTTGTTCTGGAGGCTTTGAAGGAAGGCTGTTCCCTTTTTCTCCTGGCTTCAGGAGCCTGTGGCAGCCCTTGGTTGTCTTTACTTGGTAGCTGAGTGACATTGGTCTCCATACCCATCCTTCTGTGGATTGTTTCCTTCTGTGCTCTGCGTGTCATCCCTCCCATCCCCTCCTTTCCTCTCTCTTCCGCTCACTGTGCGTGCGCTTGCATATGCAGGTGCACATGTGTGCTCATGTGTGTGTGTGTGTGTGTGTGTGTGAAGGCTGGAGGATAATGTTGACTGTCACATGACTTCACATGCTGGCCAGCTTATTTTTTTGACACTGAGTTTCTCATTGACCTGCAAACCAGATAGAGCTGGTTGGCCAGTGGGCCATGGGGGCCAAGCTGTTTTTAAATGTGGATTTTGAGGCCCCAAATGCTTGCAAGGTGAAAACATCCACTGAGCCATTTCCTCCCCGCCCTCTCCTTTCTTTCATAAGGACACCAGTCATCGAATTCTGGGTCACCTTAAATCTAGTTTGACCTTTTCTAGACATCTTTAATTGATTAATCTACAAAGGCTTGTTTCCAATAAGGCCATATGTACAGATACTGAAATTAGGATTTGAACATGTCTTTTTGGGAGCCGCTGTTAAAGCCAGGGGCATAACTTCATCCACTATACCCACTATTAGGGAGCAGTTTGGACCCAGTCCCTGGCTCCTGGCTGTCTTTCTTGCTCATCAGAAGGTTCAGCTGAGATCACGAGGGCAGGACATGTTGTTGATATTATAATAGGAGACATGAGTGGGTTTGCTGTCTCTCGTTCTCTATGTGCATGCATGGAGAGGCCATGTGAGGACACGTGGAGGAAGTGAGGAGGGGTCTCATCCTTCACTTACCTTTCTGGTAGCATTTCTAAGTACGTGCTTTTTAACTTAATGTGGTTGATGGCATTTCATAATGACACTCTGAGCTGGTGGAGCAGACATCCACCCCCAGCCTCAACTAATTACTGGATAAATGGCAGCCATCTGTGACAAACTGTGCTAAAATTTAAGCTTTTCTTAGGAGTTTGGAATTGGACCAAGAGAGAGTCGGCATCTCCCCAGGCATCCTGAGGTTAAACAGTAGAATTGAGGCTCTTGGTGTCCACGTGGTGGGCAGCAGAAAGAGCAGGCGTTGGAGGAAGCACAGGGGTACAGATGCCCTAATAAAAAGGCAGCTAAGAGGCTGGTATGATCGGGGTCCAGAAGAAAACCTCCCTGCCGCCTCTAAGCCTTCTAGGACTATTTTTTCTTTGCTCTTGAACTCCACAGATTAAAATCTTAAATATTTTTCATTGTAAACCTTTATTCTCTTGTCCTTATTAAGGTAGTGTGAGTTCATTTCTGGTGTTTGCAAACACACAACAAATCTCAAGTATGCTGCCTTGTCTGTTTCCAGTATTTACCCTTAGGTACTTAGGCTTCTGTGAGAGGCCCAGAATCCCCTGACTGTCCAGATGACGATGAGAAGCCAACAAATCATAGATACTTCCTTCTGAAGCTTCTTCTGCTGTTGAAGTAGGTCACACAGCCAGTGTGATCCCACAGATAACACTACAAGCGGGCCGGAAGAAATTCAGACCACAAGATACTAGAGGTTGACTTCAGTGATATGAATTCATCTCCTGTCACAGAAGAAAATTAAATTGTCTTTCCTGACTTGTTTTTATAGGATATTATTAACTTTTTCTTAGTTTGTTCTTGTTTTGCCTGGAGCAGAAGACTGATGTGTTATTTGAGCCTCCCCCCAACTCAGAACACACTATGATAGTTTCAGTCATTGTTCCCAACAATCACAATTGCTGTTAGTGAGGATTTATAGATGTCCTTACATTTCTAAATATCCTTTTATGCCTTTCCATTTCTATGGTAACCTAGATAGTCTGCTCAGCACACACAGATACCTCTTTGGAAAAAACCTGATAGAGGAAAAATCTGAATTACAGACGAGATAAGTCGGAGTGTGGCTATTCACACGGTTTTGTAGAGGATTCAGATAGCAGTGTCCCCTGTTGCCTCTGGTGTATTCCCTATTCTCTTTACAGACCATCAGCACTGTCTTACACATAATAGGCTCTGAATGGAAATTCTGATGATTGATTGATGAGCCTCTTGGGATGGAGAGAGCTGTGAAGCAAGGGTTATAGTTTGCTGCTGCCAATTGGAGATAAAGCATGGAGGAAGAGAAAGTGACTATGAGCAGATAGCCACAGTCAGTAGGGAAATGGGACACATTTTTTTAAAAATGTGATTCACACAAAGTTTTTGGGAAGATGCTTGCTGCATAAACTAAACTATACATGAATTTTTCATGTCAGTGTCCTCAGAGACACGAGAAAATTCTTCCTAGAACAAAGCATTGGATAACCAAAGGAGGAAGTGTATACCCATTCCGCAGTCATGCTGGGAACCAGTATTTTTGCAAAGAGGAATTAATTTTCTTTCTCTGTTTCTATCTCTGTCTGTTTCTTTCTCTGTGGGAGTGTGTGCTCGTATGCATGCATGCAGGTGCACACACATGTTCAAATATATTCATGCCTGCTTGGAGGACAGAGGATGACAGCTGTCATTTCTCAGGGTCATTGTTATCATTCTCCTTGTCTTCCCTGTCCCTTTAAGAGACAAGCCCCGNGGCAAACTGATCTTGTGTCTTCTCTCCATCTTCTCTCCCTCTCCTCATCCTTCCTCCCTCCTTCCCCCTTCTCTCATCTCTCTCTCTTTCTCTCTCTCTTTACCTCTTCTCTCCATAATCCTCTTAGCTTTATACCCTTCCCAATACCCACTAAATAAACTCTTTACACAAGGTCTTTTGGCATGGCGCATCTGTCTGTCTTCCACCTGCCAGGGGACCAGCCAGGGTTGCGCTGCCATGAATCTTTCAGTCACTCTCATTTTTATTTTATTTTATTATTTTTAAAGACAAAGTCTATGTCTAGGCCTGGAACTCACCAGGTAAACTATAGTGGCTGTTCACTCAGTCCTGGGACCCTCTTGTAGCTCCTCCCCTTGCCGGGGTTAGAAGTGTGCATTATATACCTGGTCTTTTAAATGTAGAGTTTGGAAGACTGAGCTCAGGTCCTCATGATTGCAAGGCAAGCACTCTGCTGACTGAACCCAGCCCTCCGCTATTAATTTCCTGGTTCTAGGATCATGCTGTGAAGTGCGCCCAGTTTGCAAATCTGAGCCTTCATTGAAATGAACACAGAGTATGCTGCCAACACCATGGTCAACTACCACACGACCGTGGCACCCATGCTGCATGGTCAGCCCCACAAGGAACTCAAAACCCACAGTTTGACCAACCAGTCATGCACCTAGGCAGCCCTGAAGGCCGTGAACTCTGTGTAACCCGGAAACTGGCTGCCGTGGATGCTGGAATGGCAATGGAAGGCAAAACCTACTGTACATGCTTATTGTGGAAAACCTCTTCTGCCCAGTGACCCTGGATGTGCTGCACTAGGTCTGCTCTAAGTTCGGCACAGTCTCGACGATCTTCACATTCACCAAGAACAACCAGTTCTAGGCGAGGCTGCAGCAAGCAGACCGGGAGTGCCCAGCATGCCAAGCTGTCCTTGGACGGTCAGAACCTCTACAACGCCTGCTGTGCTCTGCAGATCGACTTCTCCAAGCTCACCAGTCTCAACGTCAATTACAACAACGACAAGAGCAGAGATCACACTCGGCTTCACCTGCCCTCTGGGGACAGCTAGCCTTCGTTGGACCAGATTATGGCTGCAGCATTTGGTATGCCCAGAGCAATGTCAGCCTCTCCGCATGCAGGAACCAGGTTCCCTCCCACCCTTGCCTTCCCTCAGGTCTCACTGTTCTTAATGCCCACTGAGCGCTGCCCCTTCCTCCCCTGCGGCTGCCATGGCTGGACGCATTGCTATCCCAGGCTAGGTAGGTGCCAGTAATTCCATACTTCTGGTCAGCAATGTGAACCTTGAGAGAGTCACACCCCAAAGCCTCTCTATTCTCTCTGGTGTCTATGGTGATGCGCAGCCGGTGAAGATTCTGCTCGACAAGGAGAATGCACATGTAGAGTTGGTGGAGGGCAACCATGTTCCACCATATCCCAGATGGTGTGTTGGGGAAAGTTTCCGTTAAAGCAGTTTCTGATAAAGAAAGTGGGTTGTCAGACCTATCCTGGAAGTTGCAAGTCCAAAGAGCTAAGAGCTGCCATATTAATGTGCTGGAAAGTTCTATGACTATGTCTTGAGGTCCTCTCTGGCACATGAGAGACTGGGACTTTTAGTCCATGAGAGCAAGGACTAAGAGACTGAGCAGGGTATGGGACAAATGAGCGAAAGTGAGCTGAGGAAGGCAAGAGAGACAGATGTGAGCTGGGGCTCGGTGGCTCTTGTGTCCCTGCTAATGACTCAGAGACATCCTTTAGACCTGTAGTCTTGGTGACAACGACAGTCACACTGTGAGAACTATGGACCTGGGAATCTGCTTCCTCTTGTCATGGTCACATCCAGCGACCTATTGTAGAGTGATTTTCTCTGAATGAAGCATTCCCTTCAGGAAGGAGAGGAGGTCATGAGACTCAGGAAGTAAACTTTACACATCTGAGAAAGGAGACTTACTAGGGTTCCTGAGAGTCCCCCTCCCCTGCAAAGCTTTGGAGACAGTAAGCAACTGTATCTGTAGGTAATGAATGGCAAGGGAGTTCCTGAGAGGAGATTCTTGAATTGTTGAGGTTCCCACCAGTCCGGCAGTACCAGTGTTACAACTCTCAAGAGCTGTCACCTGTGTTGGGGTAGACTTTTCTGTGATGCAACTCTAGTTGAGTTGTCTCTGCTCCCTGTCATAATTCCTCAGCCATACTCTGTTAGTAACCCCAGTAAAAGCTCACTGGTTTGCCATTGTGGCATTTGGCGGAATCATTTACCTTAGGTTTCCTCAGGGGGGAGTAGAATGTGTGTTGAGTCTCTCCAGGAAAAGTCACACACAACGTCCTCTAACCACGGAGTCCCTGTGTGCTCTCCTACTCAAGAATGCAGGACCAGAGGTCGAGGTCTCTTAGGGAGTGTGCTGCTGCTTCAAAAACAGAAATCTCTGTTTTAAATTTGAATTTCTGTTAACAGCAAGTTCTTTGCAGCGCACCTCAGAGGTGACTATTGGTACACCCCAAAGGAGCAGCTGGAAACTTCTGCTTTGGGCCCTAGGACAGTTTTTATAGCTGTGGTTCTTAACCTTCCTAATGCTGTGACCCTTTAATACAGTTCCTTAGGTTGTGGTGACCTTCAACCCTAAAATTATTTTGTTGCTACTTTGTAAGTGTGATTTTGCCACTGTTATAAATTGTAATGTAAGTATAGAATATACAGGTTATCTGATCATTTGACCCCCAAAGGAGTCATGACCCACAGGTTGACAACAACTTCTTTTTTTTTAAATATTTATTTATTTATTTATTATGTATACAATATTCTGTCTGTNTTACAGATGGTTGTGAGCCACCATGTGGTTGCTGGGAATTGAACTCAGGACTTTTGGAAGAGCAGGCAATGCTCTTGACCTCTGAGCCATCTCTCCAGCCCTGACAACAACTTCTTCAGTGGATTTTAAGCATCAGTGAAGTGTTGTGTTTACCTTTGAGAGACAGCCGACAGCTGTGTGCCGTGAAGCTTTCCCTGCCTGGGTTGCAGATCCAAGTCCTCACAGCGCCTCCATCCTCCGTCTCTGCATCCTTTGGTCTTCCTCTTTACCTTCTATGGTGCATGAATCATACCTGCACCCTGCTCTACTGCTCCTGATTCCCACGGTGCCTTCTCTGTAGGCAGATTATTAAATGACTTGAAAATTTAAGTACATGTATTTCTGATCATATAGTCATTCAGAGAAGGGTGGGAATTGAACTAAGCAGTCATAATTTTCTTGTTTAGATGCATGAAGGATGTCTTTGTAATTAGCATCAGTGCAGAGGCATCCTGCAGGCCACTGTGGGTACTGTTGCCCCGATGAGACCAAGATGCAAAGGCTAGCAGGGCCTGGAGGATATGCTGAATGGGTACCAAGATAAAGGTGAATATAGCATGTTTGTTAGATTTTGTCTTCTCTGAACATATCTGAATCTCGCGTGTGTGTGTGTGTGTGTGTGTGTGTGTGTGTGTGTGATGTGTGTGTACACATACAGGTTTCTGGGTGCCGATGAATGTATGTATAGTATAGATGTGTACAGACGTTGGAGATATTTGCTTACCAACTAGCAAACTTGTTTTTGAGATGGGGTCTCTCATTTGGGGTTCCCTGAGCAGGCTGTGTTGGCTGGCTAGAGAACTTCAAGGATTTGTATGTCTCTACCTCCTTAGCACTGGGATTCCAAGTGCACGCCAGCAAACCTAGCTTTTCAATGTGTGGTGTAGGGCATCAAACTTAGCCACTCATTATTGTACAGTAAGCATGTTACTGAGCAAACCATCTCTGCAGCTGCCTGAACATTGCCCCTGACACCGTGTCCACAGACTGCATGCTGTTCCATCTTCTTGTCTTTATTATTATTAATTTATTGAGTTATCAATGTGGGAGGGCTTGCTCTATGGCAGGCATTGCTTGTAAAGTGTTTACACACGAAAGGAACACAGACCCTACTGTTATAAAGCATATGGGGGAACTAGGAGAAGATAAATGTTAGACTAACACACTATTAGATAAATATATCATTTGGCATTGGAACTGCCATAGAAAGAAAATTCTGGAAGAAGTCACCATATAGCCACACTTTTGTCTGTGGTTAGCTGTGGTTGGCTCTCCCAGCAGATTCACAGGCTGTGTCTTGGAAACCACTGAGTTCCCACAGTGACTGGTGTGGAGTCTGTGTATGTGAGACCTCTGGGGCCGAGGACTAGTAAGTGGCTTTGCCTAATTATCATCTTCTCAAAATGGACACTTACCAGAGGAACATGCTGCACAGAAGGGGTCTCACCAGCCAGGCAAGTCCTTGGGTCAGGTACCTATGCTCCTGACCTTTCTTAAATGGCAAGAAAGGCAGTCTCCCCCTGGGGATCACACAAGACGTAGCCAGCAAGCCTGCACTGGAACCCTGAATGTCGCATAAACATGAGGTATTCCATATATGCAAATTCCGTTATCATGCCAGCTCCATAGGAACAGGGTGTGACTTAGCAATTTCCAAGATGGAAGGGAGCCTTCCTCAGAAGCCCGCCAGGGCCACAGGCTCTAGAAGCTGGGAGGGACGGGACAGTCTTCTTCCAGAGCCTCCAGAACAAACCAACCCAGCAAAAATCCACAGTCACCTACTGTTCCATCAGATGTTTTGGCAGCACTAGGAAGCTGATAGAGATGGCAACAGACCTCTTCTCATGGGATATCTATGACTTCCTTAGACCACAAACCTTTCATGCTCTCTCTGCCTCTAAGAAGCAAGGGCTCCTGTCTTGGTCAATGGGATCCCTAATTTTAGTGACAGCTGTCTTCTGCATGTCCTACTCTTTTGAACACCCTTGTGGCATCATGATCCTTGTGTGTATGCATGCGCTTCTGCATGTTCACCTTCTTACCTTCCACATCTCATGTCTTGTTCTGTGGAACTGCAGAGGACAACCCCTGGGTGTGTGTTCATGTGCGTATGCATGTGTATGGATGGCAGAGGACAACCCTGTTGTGTGTTCATGTATGCATGCATATGGATGGCAGAGGACAACCATGTGCGTGTGTGTTCATGTATGCGTGCATATGGATGGCAGAGGACAACCCTGTGTGTGTGTTCATGTATGCATGAATATGGATGGCAGAGGACAACCATGTGTGTGTGTGTTCATGTGTGTATGCATGCACATGGATGGCAGAGGACCACCTTAGTTTTTTTGTTAGGCATCTTCTACCTTGTTTTGTAGACAAATTTTTCTTTGGACACCAGCTCCCAAATAATGACATGGAGACTTCTTATTAATTATGAAAGCTCAGCCTTCCTAACTAGCTTATAACTGAAATGAACCCATTTATATTAGTTATATTATTAATATGTTCTATCACATGGCAGTGCCTCTCTTCCATCTTTTATTTCCTATTTTCTCTCTGTGTCTGTCTAGTGACTCTGATGGCAAGACAAACCTTAAATGGCCATGCCAGCCACTGCTGCTGGGCTCTGGTGGCTGGCTCTGTCTCCCCTGGTTGCCTGAGGGCCTATCCTCATGCCTGCATATTTAGGACCCTTGCTCTAGCTAGTTGCTGTGTCCACAGTGCTGAAGGCAGTTTTGCCTAGCTGCTCAAGAGCTCTGTTGTCCAGTGGGGCCTCTTAAAAGAGCTGAGCCTCTGTATGCTGAGCCTGCCTGAGATGGCTGTCTCAGGCTCTATGCCTGGATAAACATGCCCCATGTTGGGTAGCATACCTCTCTAACAGGCTCCCTGCAGAAGCATGGCTCTTTTAGAGGCCCTGCTGGGCAGCAGAACAAGTGAGCAGCAGTGAGCGTGCTAGGTAAAAACGCCTGCAGCATCGTGGACACAGCAACTTCTCAGAGCTGGGGCAGTGCACTTGCCTGCATGACTAGGCTCTCAGGGAACACAAGGGGAAGAGCCAGCCTCCAGAGCCATGTGCTGGCTGACTTGGCCATTTAAGGTTGGTCTTGAAGTCAAAGTTGCCAGCCAAATGGAGAATGAGTGGAACACATGGAATGAGTTAAAAGTGAAAATCACATGGTGGAACGTAGACTGATAAAAATAAGGATTAATTTCAGTTATAAGAGCTAGTTAGACTGTTGGGTGGTGGTGGTGCACACCTTTAATCACAGAACTCAGGAGGCAGAGGCAGGCGGATCTNTGGTCTACAAGAGCTAGTTCCAGGACAGGCTCCAAAGCTACAGAGAGAAACCCTGTCTTGAAAAACCCAATAAATAAATAAATAAATAAATAAATAAATAAACAAACAAACAAACAAATAAGCAAAATCAAAAGAGTTAGTTAGGAACAAGCCTAAGTCATAAGCCTAGTTTTCATAATTAATAAGACAGTTCCATGTCATTATTTGGGAGTTGGCTGGTGAGACAGAGAAATACTCCTTACATTGTATTTCTCAGGCAGGGCCTCTCACTGGCCTAGACTGTTTGGGTAGTGAGCTCTGGGGAATCCTCCTATTTATGCCCTTCAGTATTTGGGTTATAAGTCTTTGCATTGCCTGACCCTCCCCCCTTTTAAACATTAGTTCCAGGGATTGAACTCTGGTCTGTAAATTTTCAAGGTAAGCACTTTACTGACTGAATCATCATCATGTTCCCCAAGTGTTTCTTTGTTGTTTTTGTTTTCTTTTTCTTTTTTCTTGTTTTTCAAGACAGGGTTTCTCTGTGGCTTTGGAGCCTGTCCTGGAACTCACTCTGAAGGCCAGACTGGCCTTGAACTCACAGAGATCTACCTGTCTCTGTTTTTCTAGTGTTGGGATTAAAGGCGTGCGCCACCACCGCCCGGCCCCAAATGTTTCATAATGTCTGTAAAGAAGATGCTTTAAGAAGCCCTGATGAGGGGGCTTCCTGACAGCCTACCCTCCTCCGCCAGTGACACACAGCAGTTCTAGCAAAGGTTCTAAGTATGATTGTGAGAGGAACCCTGAAAGCGTATATGCCAGTGCCATAGTTGCTTTTTTTCGAGACAGATTTGTGTGTTTGTGTGTGTGTGTGTGTGTGTGTGTGTGTGTGTGTGTGTAAAACCACCATGGCTATCCTGGAACTCACTCAGTACTCCAGGCTGGCTTTAAACTCAGAGATCACTTGCCTCTGCCTCCTGAGGGCTGGGATAAAAGGGCGTACAGCACCACCACCTGGTTATTGCTGTCCACTGCTGCTTTTCTCCGCCAGTCTTTGCTCTCATGCTGACACTACCTCCAGTGCCGACAAGGTTGCTCTTTGGGGTTACCGACATTGTACAGTTGATGGAGTACTTGCTTAGCGTGTGAGCCCTGGGTTGCATCCCAGCTCTATGTGAATAGGGTATGATGGCTTGTGACTCTAATCTCAGCACTCTTGAGGGAGGGTCAGGAGGTGAAAGTAGTCCCAAGTTACACAGAGTTTGAAGTCAGCCTGGGTTCCTTCAAAAAGTGGAAGAAGGCACGCCACTTGTTTGCCAAGAGTTCACACAGATGTCTGGGATGGACTTGCTTAGACAGTGTAGGACTGTAGCTATGGGCAGTACCAGCTATTTGGATGGTGGGGGAGGATGAATTGCAGACATGGGGCCTATTGAACACTCACCAGGATAGTACATTTTCTGAGATAAATTGACAGTATTTCTTATTCCTTTAATCTAGCTGATTAGTTTCCCCACCTATAGAGTTTGCATTGAGTTACCAGCTGTTTTAAACCGAACACTGAACTTACAAGCAAGCAAAGGGTGGAGAAATACAATTTTCTCATGGCACACTTCTTTTGAGTAATTGGTGAGGATAGGAATTCACATTTGAGATCCATATTTCGGAGGACTTAATGGCAGCATGACAATTGCACATTTGTGGATCTCAAAGGGGCAGCTCTGTGCAAACTGGGGCAGATAGAGCAGAAATCAGCAGTTTCACATCTTGCTTGAGAACAAGCATCCACTGGGAATTTTAACAAGGAAAGAAGCTGTGGGGAAGATTGCTCTCCGTGCTAGCCTTCTTCTAAGACTCTTGGTGGCAGATTTGGGGTGCAGCTGTTGTAAAGAGGGTTCATTAGTTACAAAATTGCAATGACTTTTCTTGGTTTGTGGGATTAATGGGCATATGTACCAGACCCTTTACTAGGCAAAGAGGAGAGATTGGTGACTAAAACAGGACAAACAGGACCCCTTTAACTGTTTTTTTTATTTTTTATTTTTTTATTTTTATTTTTTTTTTGTCTTCATAAGGCCATGGAGGATCCAGGCAGAATAGCAGGAACTGGATTTAGGCTCAGACAGCTGTGCTGGGAACTAGGCACAGTCATATGCCAGATGCCTATCAAGAAATTGCTTCTCTCTGTCAAGCCTATTTATCTTCTAGGAAGCAGAGTATGACCACATTCTACTCTGCCTTCTACTTCCGTTTATTGCCCCTCCACTGCATGTGCACACATGCATGGCATGGTCTGCATGTGGATGACAGAGGGTAGCTACAAGAGCCAATTCTTTTCTTCCACTGCGTAGGCCTCAAGGATTAAACTCAAGACATCAGGCTTGGCTGCAAGTACTCACCTTATTGGCTAAAGAACACTTTCTCTGAGGTTGGATGCCAGGAGTAATGTCTATTACTATCTATGTGTTCCCGACACAGATCCATCCCTACCGCATGGTCAGAAGAAACCCAGAGAATCAGAGCAGACCTCTGGAACCCACAGCTGGAAGTTTTGTCTCTGGACATTTTGGTTTGTGCAGCAGCACATTAGTCTGAGCCCTCAGGCGTTGGAGTCAGGGTTTCCTGTAGCTGAACACTCCCCACAGGGTCTACTTGTGCCACACTTTAGGTTCTGTTGTGGTGGGAATCTCAAGCATCTTGCTTACCCTTTAAGACCTGACGCCCAGAACAGTGCTTAGCATGACTCTCTATTTACACACATACACACACACACACACACACACACACACACACGAGAGGTGGCAACATATGTGAGAATCAATATACAATACATATTTGTTAAGTTATAGGATCATATATAATTACATATTATTTATAGTTACAGAAATATTTTATATAATTTTTGTATTAATATGTACGTAAAATTATATGTAAATGTATATTTATAGTGTTAAATTATAAACAGTACATCACTTGTTTTTTAATTAATTAATTAAAAAATTATCTCTTCTCATTTTCCATTCAAATCCCAGTTCCCACTCTTTCCCCTCCTCCCGCTCTCTCTACATTTTCCCTCCACCCCCTACCCACTTCTCAGAGAGGGCAAGGTTTCCCATAGGGAGTCACCAGAGTCTAGCACATTGCTTTGATTCAGGACCAAGACCCTCCCCACTACATCTAGGCTGAGCAAAGTATCTCTCCGAAGAGAATGGGTCCCCAAAAGCCAGTACAAGCAGTAGGGATAAATCCTGGTCTCATTCACATGGGCACCACAGTCTGCCCCAGTCTTACAAGTGTGACCCACATTCAGAGGCCCTAGTTTGGTCCTATGATGGTTCCCCCTCTGTCAGGCCAGGGTCAGTGAGCTCCCATTAGCTCAGGTGAGCTGTTTCAGTGGGTGTCCCCATCATGGTATTGAACCCTTTGCTCTTACTCTCACTCATCCCTCTCTTGGACAGGATTTTGAGAATTCAACCCAGTGCTCTGCTGCGGATCTCTGCACCTGTTTTCATCAGTTGCTGGATGAAATTTCTATGATGACATTTATTTAGTCATCAGTTTAATACAGGACCAGGCCAGTTCAGGCACCCTTGTGGATTCCTGGGAATTTCTCTAGTGCCAGGTTTCTTGCTAGCCCCACAATGGCTCTCTCATTCAAGACATCTCTTTCCTTACTATACTTGTTTGTCCTTCCCCCATCTCCACCATCCCCTTCCCTCAAGTTCTCTTACCCCCTTTAGCCCTTCTCCTCCCCTTCTACCCTTCCTTTTGCTCATCCCATGCTCACAATTTTCTCAGGAGAAGAATGTTTCTCTTAGGGTTCTCCTTGTTACCTAGCTTCTCTGGGGTTGTGGACTGCAGGCTCATTATCTTTTGCTTTATGTCTAGTATCCATTTATCAATGAGCACATACCATGTTCATCTTTCTGGGTCTGAATTGCCTCACTGAGGATGTTATTTTTTCAGTTACATCCATTTGCGTGCAAATTTCAAGAAGTCATTGTTTTTAACCACTGAGTAGTACTCTATTGTGTAAATGTACCACATTTTCTTTATCCATTCTTTGGTTGAGAGGCATCTAGGTTACTTCCAGGTTCTGATTATTATGAATAATACTGCCATGAACACTGTTAAGCAAATGTCTTTATAGTATATTGAGCTTCCTTTGTGTATATGTCCAAGAGTGGTATTGCTGGGTCTCGAGGTAGGTTGATTCCCAATTTCCCGAGAAACCACCATGATGATTTCCAAAGTGACTGTATAAGTTTTAATTCCCACCAGCAATGGAGGAGTGTTCCCCTTACTCCACATCCTCTCCAGCATAAGCTATCATCGATGTTTTTGAGCTTAATCATTCTGACTGGTGTAAGATGGTTTCTCAGAGTCATTTTGATTTGCATTTCCCTGATGGCTAAGAATGTTGAACATTTCCCTAAATGTCTCTTGGCCATTTAAGATTCTTCTGTTGAGAATTCTGTTGAGATCTGTTGAGATGGTGTGGGAGAACTGTCTGTATTCTGTCAATCATGTTTTAAATAAACACTGAT
>LOEQ01002376.1:0-16242 GCA_001685075.1 Bramus lutescens | reverse complement strand
ATAGATAAGAATAATGGGTTAATATAAGTCATAAGAGCTAATAAGAAGCCTGAGCTAATGGGCCAATTAGTTTATAAATTATGGAGATCTCTGTGTGATTTTCTTTGGGGCTTGCCAGCTGTGGGGTACTGGGCAGGACAGAAACCCCAACAAGCAGGCCCCGTTAATGTTACATCTGTACCCCATTTTTAATTGGATTATTTGGTATTTTGATGTCTGGTTTCTTGAGTTCTTTGTATATTTTAGAGATCAGTCCTCTGTCTGATGTGGGATTGGTGACGATCTTTTCCCATTCAGTAGGCTTCCTTTTTGTCTTACTGACTGTGTCCTTTGCTTTACAAAAGCTTCCCAGTTTCAGGAGGTCCTATTTATTTATTGATGCTCTCAGTGGTTTTGCTACAGGAGTTATATTTAGGAAGTGGTCTCCTCTGCCTGTGTGTTGAAGGCTACTTCCCATTTTCTCTTCTATGAGGTTCAGTGTGACTGCATTTATATTGAGGGCTTTGATCCATTTGGATTTGAGTTTTGTGCATAGGGATAGATATGGATCTATTTTTATTCTCTTATATGCTGACATCCTGTTGTGCCAGCACCATTTGTTGAATATATTTTCTTTTTTTTTTCATTGTATAATTTTAGCTTCTTTTTCAAAAATCAGATGTTCTTAGGTGTGTGGATTAATATCTGGGTCTTCAATTAAATTCCATTGGACCATCTGTCTGTTTTTATGGTAATACCAAGCTGTTTTCATTAATGTAGTTCTATAATAAAGCTTGAAGTCAGGGATGGTGATGCCTCTGGAAGTTCCTTTATTGTACAGGATTGTTTGGGCTATCCTGTGTTGTTTTTTTCATATGAAGCTGAGTATTATTCTGGAGGTCTGTGAAGAATTGTGTTGGGATTTTGATGGATTGCATTGAATCTGCAGATTGTTTTTGGTAGGATTGCCGTTTTTACTATGTTGATCCTACCTATCCAAGAGCATGGGAGATCTTTCCATGTTTTGATATCTTTTTCAATTTCTTTCTTCAAAGACTTAAAGTTCTTGTCGAACATATTTTTCACTTCTTTGGTTAGCATTACCCCAAGATATTTTATGTTATTTGTAGTTATTATGAAGGGTAATGTTTCTCTGGTTTCTTTCTCAGCCCCTTTATCATTTATATATAGGAGGAATACTGATTTTTTGAGTTGATCTTGTATCCTGTCAAATTACTGAAACACTTGTAACAAAGGTGGCTACCTCATGTTATTAGTAGAATGATGGGACTGACTAGGTAGGAAAATAGGTACACACTTCTGGAAGCCATAATTTCCACAAGGAACCCAGGATGTGAGGGATGAGAGCCATGTTGCAGTATATAGACCCCATGTGCTGCCACTGCAGTTCCTTCTTCTTGCTTTAGTGGCCCTGACAATGGTCCTCCAGCACAGGTGCTGCCTTCCTTCCCTACTACTCACAACCCCCCCTTTTGAAAAACCCTAAAGCCACTTGTGGGCTGCCAGCATGGATTCTTTCTAAGGAGAGAGCCCCTGGCCTGAAACCATGAACCCACTTGTGGGCTGCCAGCTTGGATTCTTTCTGAGGAGAGAGCCTCTGGCCTGAAACCATGAACAGCACCACCCTTTTATGTACATGTGTAAGGAGATGTAACCTTTTGCGTGTAGTGCAGGAGAACATGGCTGTGGGGTGGTATCAAGATTAACATACAAAAGGAAGCCTGGAAACCATCGATCAGGAGCTGCCAAGGACAGAGGATTCATAGGAAAAGCCCACAGGCTCCAAGTGCCAGCAAAGGTGGGCAGTAGAGAAATGACCCATAAAGGATGATTACTCTCTTGGCTGAGCATCGTTTAGCTTCTAACCTTTCCTAGCTCTCTGGCTCATTTCCGTTCTCAGGAGTGCATTGCTCTCCTTTGTTATAAACTGCCTGCTCCCATCACTGTCCATGAGCCCTTGGTCCAATTCTCTGCTCCGGATACTACAATCAGAAACGCTTAGCAGGTGCCCTCTGGAGTCAGGTCCCTGCCTATAAATGTAGACATGCCTTGGGCCTTGTCTTAGTTCGGTTTTTATTGCTGTGAAGAGACACCATAACCATGGCAACTCTTATAAATGAAAACATTTAATTGGTATGCCTCACTTACAGTTTCTGAAATTCAGTCTGTTATCATCAAGGTGGGGAACAGGGCAGCATGCAGGCAGACATATTGCTGGAGAAGTAGCTGAGACTCCTACATCTTGAAGGCAACAGGAATTTGACTGAGACACTGGACTGTATCCCGAGCACAGGAAACCTCAGATCATACCTCCACAGTGACACACTTCCTCCAAAAAGGCCACGCCTACTCCAACAAAGCCATACCTCCTAATAGTGCCACTCCTTAAGAGATTTGGGGGCCAACTACATTCAAACTACCATAGGCCTCATTCATGCAAGACAATTCTAAAGTTGAATAACCTCAGCCATTTTGTACATACAATGCTTTCCATATACCTATATACCTATGATGATGTTCAGTTTATAAAGTAAGTGCAATATGAGGTTTATAATAGCTAGCAGTGAACAGAACATTTTAACAGCGTACTGTGACAGCAGTCTGTGAACGTGATTCTTTGTGGATTATGGGGGCAGTACTGTATGTGAAAATCAATTAAGACTTTTTCTAATCTACCCTGACAATTTGCTTTTTCTAAGTGTAGGAAGACAGTTCTGAGAAAACCGAGGAAATGTGTCCATGGCGAGTTGTAGATTGTCTGGTGTGACTGTAGGTGCCACCACACTCTTTTTCTAGCAGTTGTATTAGAAAAAGGAAAACAAACCAGTGCAAATAAATCTAGTATTATTTTATTAAAACAACCACATCTAAGATGCAGTTTCAATGTGGAAGAGACAATGAGAAAGCTGTTTCCTTTTTTTACGGCTACTGCTCTGAAGCATGTTTTCCCCAGGGAATGAACTCACTAGCACACTCTGGCCCTGATGTTGCTAGAGACAAGGATGGGAATTTGGTCCCTCACAGCTCTAACAAGGGAGCTGAGTCGCCCATCCTCAACAGGTCAATTAAATAAACAAGTAATGTTGTAAAGGAGAGAAAAGAGGTTTATTCAATGTGACTGAAAAGAAAACAAATGAGAAGGGTTAGCGATCCCCACAGCCACCCTCAGGGTCCTGCCAGGTTTATTAGATTTAAATAGAAGGTAAGAGATACGCCTTACTAAGCAGGGAGTGTGGTCCCCTCGTCATTGACCTATCACTGCCTGTGCTCCAGTCTGTCCTGCAAGGGGGTTAACCAGTGATCAAAACAGTGAAAAATCTTCCTGGGCAATAATCTGCCTTCTGGCTGTGGCTGGGCTTCATCCATTCCTTCTCCCAGCTTGAGGTTCCTGGGAAAATTCTATTCTTGGGGATCATTGTCTCAAGTATTCTGGTAGTCAAGGAGAGGGCTTGTGTCTCTTTAGAATATCTTCCATTTGAAAGGGGGTACATTTAATATGCATATATAACATATGAAAATTGAAACACACGGACTCCCGCTGCACTAGTAGTGTGCCATGTGGTACACTGGCTTTTTATTCCTTCTCTGGGTCTGTCTTATTTCATCCATCAAGAGGTCTGACGCACAGAGCCCTTGGAAGCTTCCAAAAAATCTTCCGAGTAGGCATTCGTAACTTGAGCTCCTCTGGACAACTCCAAGCTTGTGGCACTTGGACATCCTGCAACAGGGCAAAGCTTAGCCTTGATTTGCCTGACTGTGCTTGGTGCTTTCTGTACTCCCACCACCCCCAAATCTTCTTCTTTTTGGCCAGAGAACATTTCATTGTTCAAGGGGCAGAAAGATCAGGAAGTTCAGTCAGGATTTTCCCTTGGGTCTTCTGGACAGAATCTGAAGAAAGCAAGAGGAAGAGGGAGAGATGGGATGAGCAGGTATGAGAGGAAAATCCGTCTTTCCCCCAAAGTTCTGCCTTAGAATGCAAAGGCATTCTTTCCTCCCCCAAAGAAGAAAGCACCCCTCCCAGCATACATTTCTGGGACAGTCTCATGCATTCTTAGCTAGTCTTGAACTCACTATGTACATGAAGCTGACCCTGAACTCCTGATATTCCTGCCTCTACCTCCATCATACTGGGCTTACAAGATGCACCATGATGCATGCCAGTTTCATATGGTGCTGAGGACAGAACCCATGCCGAGCGAACACATTAACAGCTGAGCTCTAGTCCTGGTCAGTCTGCTTGTTATTAACAGCGAAGGGTTCTGCTTACTGTCAGCAAGACTGTGTTCACTTCTTTCATGCTACTGGGTGCTGGAAAGGATACATTGCTTTCTGTTGAGGGAGACCCTGATCCTTCAGCCTGGTGTGGGACCTCTCTGCTGTGTTGAGCCTAACCAAAGACATTCAAAAGCAAAATTAGCTTGAGTTTGCTGACTCAAATCATTTCTTCCAGCAGAATGACTGGAACATAGTAATTTAGCAGCTGACAACTATTTCCAATAATAACTGGAATAATAATTCATAATTAAAAGAGGTTATAATAAAGGACTGCATTCAAACCAGACAAAACATTTATCCCCACCTCTGCCTCTTCTTTTATTCCCGCTGCTCCATTTAAAATATTTCTGATTTCTTTTCTTTCTCCTATAAAAGGATGAAAAGAACCATTTCACCTCTCAGTAAAAATAAGTACAATTTTCTTCTCACCAGCAGTCTCACCATTGATTTAGCACAAAGGCCAATTAGAAGCCAATCGCCCTCATTTCCTAATCTCAAGTGGCTGATCCAAGGGAGGCTGCTGCTGGCCTGANGTTCTAGAGAGGAAGGGGGCAGGGTCCTCGTTAGCTTACTTGCCACTTCTCTGCCCACATAGATTTACTGAAGTCTCTTAAAAGTGGCAGCTCCAGCTTTGAAGGTGCCTCTACCTAAGCTCCTTAGATTCTCTGAGCCTCCCAGGGTGAGTCCGGCTTGAGTTCAAGCAGCCTCTTTGTAGATGGCATGGCTGAGGGGTGGCGTAAGAAGTTTCTGCAGCAGCTAACACTAATGTAATTAACACTAATGTAATTTCTACGACACCACAGAGACATTAAAAGGCACTGTGTCCTGGGAATTCATTCTCAACTTTAATGGAAATAATATGCGAAAAGCATTTTCAGCTGTCCATGCCCATGGCCCTTTCTGGTTTGCCCAGCTAGCACCCATTTCACTCATCATTTTTTTTTTTATAGCAGGAACAGCTTAACCTGAAAGAGAACAAAGCCATGCGCTCAAGTGTGAGGGAGGCAAGCGCTCAGGTATCCCTGTGGCCCTAGAATCTGAGAGGCAAGGATCCCTGGCCCCCTCTTGTCCTCACACACTTACCTCCTTCAGGGTATTATCTGTTGGGAATGAAGAGTGACTTTCTTCCTCCCTTTGGCTATCAGATTGAAACAATGGTCCCCAAGAAATTGCAGTTTCTCCATGAAGCTGAGAAGGAAGTATCTGGAAGTTTGGTGCCAACCAGAGGGCAATGTGTCTTCAAGGAAGGCATTTCAGAGAGCCCTGACACCTCTTGGAAGTCTAGACAATGAGGGGTGAGTGGGACCTTTCGTGCTTCTATTTAAACCTTCAGGCCAGTGAATAAAAAATGAAGATGTGATTACTCTTTGGTATGGTCGAGGAGAAGGTTTTATTGTAGATATGTTGGAGAAAACATCCAGAGGCATCTGGAAGGGTCCAGACTTAGCCAGGCCATGAGAGGAGAGAGGAGGGAGAGAGAAGAAGAGAAGAAGAGAAGAGAAGAGAAGAGAAGAGAAGAGAAGAGAAGAGAAGAGAAGAGAAGAGAAGAGAAGAGAAGAGAAGAGAAGAGAAGAGAAGAGAAGTGGAGAGAAGAGAGAGTGGGGCAGGGCGGTGAAGAGAGGAGCTACAGACCGAGTGGCCAAGAGCAAGTCAGACACCAAGAAGGAGCCTTGCTAAAGTGGCTGAGTTATGTAAGGATCAGAAGCTGGGGGAAGGGAGGCAGAAGCACAGGCTCAGGCTTGGAAGGGTTTAGGGCAGTTGAGAAGTGCAGGCACTGAGAGAGACTATTCCTCAAGATGGATTTGGAGTGAGTGAATCACTTTGTTCCTCTTTGGGAGTCATCTCTGTTTCTCTTCCTAATGTAGCCACACTGAATAGCCATTCTTTTTCTGATTTTCATTATTACTTGTTTAATTGCCAATTGAGGATGAGTGCTGAGCCTCTCATGTTAGTGTTGCCATACCCAAACTCTGATCTTAATAATTCTCTTCACAGCAAGGGGCCTGAGAGAGGGCCTGAGTTGCATCTCCAAAGACAGACCCCTGGGCTTGGGGATGAATGGCAAAGAGAAGACGGCACAGAGGTGAGGTTCCCCTTCTGTTGTTCTAGTGTGTGCTGTTTTGTGTCCACTGGGAGCTACCAAGGGAAAGGACATGAGAGAAAATAGATTGTTCCTTCTGGTTTGCCATAACAGCAGTCCCCTTTCAAGTCAGGTTTCTCAGCTAGAAACTCTTAGGCTCACAAGCCTTTTGGTGTCCCAGTCCCCATGGTGGTCATCAGTGGCGACCTGAGAAGCAGGCGACTTCATATTCAAGTTCACTTCTCCAGCAGGAGTTCCAGTGGCAGCAAGCCTTGCAAAAGTTCCATATAAAGGGAGATCCAAGCAGAATGCAACTGTCCCAGGAATAGCTGTGTCTTTAATCTGTATGGATCCAGTAAGTCGAATCACGGTGTTAGACTGAAGGTTTGCTCCAGAAGGGATTGATCAATAGCTTCCCAAAGATAGGACATGAAGAACAAAGGATGGACCAGTTCAAAGTCCTGAAACAGGGTGTAAAGATAATAGTGTTAGTTAGACAAGTTATAAGATAATAGCAGTGGTGTACTATGGATGAGATCTGTGTACTGTAACCTCACAGCAGGGCTGTTGGTTTTTTTCTAGGAATAGAATGTAGAGATGGATGTGGCTTGGTTTCTCCTAGGCTATTCCATCTGGTTTCTTACAGCTTGGGAACCCCAAAGCATGATGAAAGGGAAACTGGTGGGAGTGGTCCATTCTAGTCAGGTCAGAGTAAAGCAACTTCAAGACTTCTGCCCCAGGACGAGCATGAACAGACTGTTGTCACCTTATTCCCTAGTAAGCTTTTCAACTTTAGGGTGTTTAAACATCTGTGCATATCCCAGGATCTTATACATCTACTTAGACTGAATTCTGGGTAAAAAGGGCTTCCTCTAAAGCATACTGCTATCCTAGAAGTGTTCACCCTGGAGAAGACTCAAAGGAGGGGTTAACAGGAGGAGAAAAACATAATCCTTTTGCATGCCAGGGTCAAAGCCAATGCTGCTCAGCTTGGCCTGCTCTCCTAAGGAGCTCTCCTAAGGAGCACATTTTTATTCCTTTCTTGCTTTCATTAAACCATTGACTGCTTCATTTGCTAACGTATTCCGTCGAATTTTCTTTCAGGAGCACAAGAACCAAGACTACTGTTAGGGTCATTATCAGAGAAACCTCTCTGAGACTGGTATGGCCACAGCATGGGACACAGGACTGGCATGAGGAAGGGGTGAAGGTCTGGATAAGGGGCTCCATAGCATCTACCTTCCATACAGTAATAGATTAGAGAAAAAAGTAAGGTAGGCATGGGGAATACATTACTGTGAACTGCACAAGTAGAGAAGGCAATTTTTGAAAGGCTACTGAGGGACAGGGAGGGGGTATGGTGTAGTTGAGAATGGAGGAGCAGCAAATACAATAGTTACCAGGCAAGAGCATATTTGCCCTGTTTGCAGAATATCAAGGTCAATGGGAATTCTGTTGCAAGTTTCACTGGCACTCAAGAGTTGTTGGGTCACAAATAAAAGAAATTTTTATTAAAAACTTGAGGGCTATAGAGATGGATAAATGGTTAGGAGTGCTTACTGCTCTTGTAGAAGACCCAGTTACACCTATGTGGTGACTCACAATTATCTGTCACTCCAGTTCCAGGTATCCAACTCCTCTTCTGACCTCTATAAGCTCCAGCACATAGGTGGTGCACATGCTTGCATTCAATGCATTCATATGTATACATACAATTACAAAAAGCTGGGGGCTTTCATTAAATACTGATCAAGGGCTGGAGATAATGTGGTGTGGGTTTTAGGATATGGTTTAGCTTTGGGGACAAAAGAAATGGGATAAAGCTGAGAGGTAAGCTTGGCACTGAGGCAGCCGAGGGACTCAGGTTATATGAGAAGACATGATGAGATAGGTCCTGGTAGGTTTTAATCATATGGTAGTGGTGGCACTGTGGATGCTGTTATAGTAGACAATGCATGTTAGATGTGACAGGTTGGGGAAAAGGAGTTGATACAAAATTGCCCTTCAGAGTGAGCTTCATTTGGAGAGAGAGACTCATAACCATGAAGAGGGGTCGTGATTGGGAACTGAGTGCTAGTGGCAGCATAAAGAGGCTTTGGGAAGAGGGGGAGAGGGGGGGAGTGGGTAGGGGGAGGAGATAAAGGAGAGAGGACACACACACACACACAGAGGGAGAGAGAGGCTGAGCCTTCCCTTAAAAAACATGGAGAGTGTCACCCTCCAACAAAGTTCAAGGACTATCACAGAAGAAGGGATGAGAAGATGGTAAGAGCCAGAATTAAGAAGAACTTGACAAAACTATAATGGCCTCCCCAAAATCTCTTTCATGTTACGAGTTCTTTTTCAGGGAGAATCTCCCACCAATTTCGTTGCTTAGTGGGAAGATATGAGTTACCTCCTGACCTGCCTCTCAACTTTCCATTGAGTCAGCCATCATTTTGGAAGCCTTCATGGAAGCCTTCCCATGTATCTGATTTGGATCTTGTGTCTCCCAAGATGTGCACTCTGCTGTGTCCTTGGAACTTTCATTATCAGGAATGACCACAGCATTTGCTCTGTTGTTTGTTCCCTTCTACTCTTGATCTTCTGAAAACCTTCCTTCAGTCAGTTGCCATGGGGACTTTCCTTATCACACTCTAAACCAATCCATTGGCTGCCCAGTGATCTGAAGACCAAGTACTAGTTATTTAACATGTCTTTCAAGGCTCTCTCTCTCTCTCTCTTCTCCTTTCTTCTTACCAGATATGGAGTTGACCACAAACCAAAAAAAAAAGGAAAAGAAAAGAAAAAGAAAAAAGAAAAAAACTCCACTGAAGTCCAACTTGACAAGCTGATGAGTTTCCTGAGGTTATTTACAGGACTATGATGTAGTGGCATTTTATGTATATTTTAATAAGTAAAGCTTGCCTGAAGGTCAGAGAGCAAAACAGCCAGTCACTGACTCTTACCTCTACCTCAGTCCTGGCTTGCTCAGTCAGTAGAGCATAAAACTCTTAATCTCAGAGTCATGGGTTCATGTCCCACATTGGGTGCCAAATGTAGCACAATTAATAAAAACTCAGAGACAAAAATTGACGTTCAACCTGAAGATAAGAAAGTAAAACAGCCCCACTGGTCAGCCTTACAGACCAGGCAGTGGTAATACACACCTTTAATCCTAGAAGCCACACTAGTTACCATAGAAACCTGGCAGTGCATGCCTTTAATTCCAGTGGTACATGCCTTTAACCCCAATCCTAGAGAGGATTATTAAACGGGAGGACAGCTCCCAGGCCCAGTCTCATTCTAAGATTCCTGGAGGCAGGAGCGCCATTTCAGACTGAGGTAGAGGTAAGAGCCAGTGGCTGGCTGTTTGCTTTTCTGAACTTCAGGTTGAATACCAATTTCTGTCTCTGGGTTTTTATTAATAAACTACACTATGACTCAAAGGAAGCTGCAACACCACAAAGGCCACACCAATTTAAGTGACAGTTCAAAAACACTACATCCCTAAAGCTCTCTGAATGACTTACAGGAAACCTGGCAGGTCAGTATTTCCTCTCCCCAGCAACCCTCACTTCCTATATAGCACTGGGAACTTCTCGAGCTTTATGAGGTATTTTGATGAGCCTCTCTCTCAGATGGAATGCTTTAGTTGGGAGGAAATTGCTACATAGCACCTTCCCTTTCCTTCCCATTTCCTTTTCTTTCTCCTTCCCCTTTCCTTCTACCTTTTTCCTTCTTGTCCCTCTTTCTTTCTCTCCCTTTTGTTCTCTTCTCCTTTCTCTTCATGTTGCATTTCCCCCCTGACCATTAGTATATTTCTTTAGTACCTCTTAGGGATTCTGAAGTAAGAAAGAGCTGTAGCTTCCTTTTACCCTCCATATTCTTCCCTATATTTAGTTTTCTTCTCAGGGTATTTATTATCACTTGCCATGGTACATTTACTCATTAATTTGTCTTCACACATGATAAGGTAGCCCATTTAATACCTAGAGTGTCTGCTTTGATTCTGCTGTGACCCCCAGAACTTAGAACAACATTCACTGCAGGAAGAGGACTCAATCAATAGGTTACATGTGTTGATTTCCAACAGTAGGCACATTGAGCTCAAATCAGACAATTTATTGGCTCCTGTGATGGCTAATATTCACTGTGAGGTGATTTTTGAATCCATTTGGAAACATGTGTCTTGGTATGTCTCATTTTTCAGAATGATTTGACCGAGGATGGAACACTTACCCTAAATATAAATGGCACTATTCAATCAGCATGGTCTCAGACAGAATAAAAAGAAGAAAGTGTGCTGAGCACCAGAGTTTATTTTCTTTTAGTTTCCTGACTACAGACACAATAAGCCTAGCTGCTTCAAGCTCCTTCATTGTGACTTCTCTGCAATGACGGTCTTCACTCTTTAGTTGTGACCCAACATGAAACCTCTTTTCTTAAATTATTTTTGTCAGAGCAATGAGAAAAGTAACCAATACAGCTCCTATAGCCAGATGTCTGAAAATGAAGAGTCTCTCACTAGCTAAGGCAAACTCTTTACAAGAGATGAGTAAGACAGTTTCTCCTGGCCACATATTAACTTGATTTTTTAATGGAACTTGTGAGTAACTGCTACACATGCCTTTCTGATGGTTGTAGGGGAGATTTGCAAGAATTTGCCATCTGTGGCTGAGGGAGGTCTGGTGTGTTGTCATCTGTGCCCCTGGTAAGTAAGAAACTTCCACTGGAATGCTGATATCTTCCTCGCAGAGAGTGTGTCTGGAGAAGGGAGTCAGCAGATGACACAGACCTCTCTGTAAGTTCTGTTTTACTCTGACTGTTGGATTCACAAAAGGAAACCCACATCCTTATGGGGAAGCAAGGGAACATTTGTCAGAGGGTATTTGAAAGATGTGTAGGGACATGAGTAGGAGGCTGTGATAGTTTGATTGATAGCATCATTTGCTTATCAGTGTCAAAAATGTATCTCAAAGACACAAAACACCAACATCCTCTACTAATAAAAATAAATTAGATTCAATTAAAATAGCTGCTGTTGTTTCTCAAATGTAGGGCCAAATTCCATAAACCAAAGGTTCTTATTATTCCCAGAAGAAAAAAAATGAACAAATGTGTTAGAAAAACAATTTGCAAAACACTCATTAGTCCAGAAGTATCCCTGAGAACTCTCCCTCCAGACCTCTAATGGGCCATGAAATCTGAATTCAATATAAAATTATTTAACTCTCAAGTGGGTGAACTGCATAGAATTCTGTTGCTTTGCTTTCTCATTATGGCATTTGCCTTTTGTGGAGGCTGTTTGTGCAAATACTATTTGTTTTACTGAAGTTCAAAGAAGCTTTTTGTTGGAAATGGAGTTTTGTCTTCTTAGAGGAGCTGGTGTGGGTTGACCAGTTGTCTGTTTCTTCCCTGCTTCTCTTCTGTTCTCACCTTGCTTCTGTTGGAGTCCTCCTGGCTGCCTCATATCCCTCATACCCATCACTGACATACCCAATGAGCTCTGCAAATCTGCCAGCCTGCAGAATTTTGAGAGCTCGTACATTAGATTCTTGCTTTCCAATCCATTAATTTTGTTGTTCTAGGCCGTTGGGAGTCCTGTTGCAGTTTATAAGGATAACGGATTGCTGTAAATGATCTCAGCATCTGGTATTTAGTATGTATGTTTTGCAGGTGCTTCTGTCTCTCTACTATACAGACTTCTGTTTGCGTGTATACACTGGCGCCATATTATAATAATCTCAGCAGAAGCAGATATGCTTCCATTTACAATTGGCTCTTTTCCTGTGTGGTGTTCTGAGACACTTGGGTGTTCATTTAAATCTTCTCATGGAAAGTTAACCCTCTGAGGATAGAACAGCATATCAGAAATAGTTCTTCGGGCTTGGGATGTAGCTCAGCTGAGAAGCTGTTTCATTAGCATACATGAAGTCTTGGATTTGGTGAACAGGGATAAACCTGGCATGGCAGACCATACCTGCAATCACAGTATTAAGGAGCTAGAAACAGGAAGGATCAGAGAAGTTCAAGGTCACACTTAGTTATATAGTGATTGTGATGCAAGTCTGGGATTCAGGTGACCCTGTCTTACAAAGAAAACCCTGCTCAACATTTTACAGAGAATATGAAACATGTTTTGAGGATATGACATTACGATTCTTTTGTTTGGTTTGTGTCCTGGCTAGTTTTTATTTTCATGTTGACACAACCTGGAATCTCCAAGAAAAGGGAGCCCTGATTGAGGAATTTCCCTGATCAAGCTGACCTGTGTTCATGTCTATGAGATGCTGTCTTGATTGATGAATCATGTGAGAAGGCCTGGCATGCTGTGGGAAGCACCATCTCCAGAGATGTGGGCTCTGGCTCTCTATGTAATAAAACAAGCTGAGCATGAGTCAGTGAGTGGCCAGTATGCATTCCTCCATACCTTCATAGTTTTTGCTTCAACCTCCTGCCTTGAATTTCTTCCTTGGTATACTACAATGATGGATTCACCTTTCTTATGAAATAAACCACTTCCTTTCATAAAATGATTTTGGTTAGATTGTTTTTTTACCGAAGCCACAGAAAAGTCTCTACAAGAATTTGTGTGTCTTAGCTTTCATTGAAAGCAAGCAGAGGTGGCTGGCAAACCTTGCATTGAAGGGACTGGAGTGGCTGGTTGTAGACACAGACAGTGCAGTCATGCCTATAGGAGCTGGGTACCAGCAGGTTAGCTACAGTGGAGAGATGGGTACTGATAGGAAGGGCTGAGAAGAGCTGACAGGCCATGGTTTTTTTTTCTGATTCTGTAGGATCCAGGGCCTGATCAGAACTTTAAGGCCTTGCCGTCATTTGCTTTTGCTAGGGTGACCCTTCTCCACTTCTGTACTGTTGTCGTTTTTCCGTCCAGTGCTCTCTCAGGAGGTTGGACTGTGCATTCAGAATTTGGCATCTGTCATACACCAGAGGGAAAAAAGGACATTGGAACTCAGTCCTGATATCTCTCAACAGGGTGGCATTTGTAAGTTTCATTAACATCTCTGAGTTCCTGTTTCCCTCAGAGGGAATAAGTATACCTAATCCATTGATATGTTATAAAGGTTTCCTTGAGTGGGAGCAAGTGAGCGCGCGCGCGCGCACAAGAGAAAGAGATAGAGAGAGAGAAAGAAAGAGAGAGAAAGAGAGAGATAGAAAGAGAGAGAAAGAGAGAGAAAAAGAGAGAGAAAGAGAGAAATAGAGAGAGAAAGAAAGAAAGAGAGAGAAAGAGAGAGAAAGAGAGAGAGAAAGAGAGAGAGAGAAAGAGAAAGAGAGAAAGAGAGAGAGCTCAGTTGATAAAATGCTTGCTCTGCAAGTCTGATGTGGTTGTTTGAATGAAATTGGCTGCATAAGCTCATAGGGAGAGTGGCACTATTACCTCGTAGAAGTAGGTGTGGCCTTGTTTGAGGAAATGTGTTAGTGTGGAGGCGGACTTTGAGAACTCATATATTTCAAGCCATGTCCAGTGTGCAGACCATTTCCTAATGCTTGTGGGTTCCAAACATGGCTCCTTCTTTACTCTCACCTTCTTCTCCAGAACCATGTCTGCTTGCATGCCGCCATATCCCACCATGATAATGGACTAACCTCCAAAACTGTAAGCCACCCAGTTAAACAGTTTCCTTTATAAGGGTTGCCATGGTCATGGTGTCTCTTCGTAGCAATAGAATCCTAACTAGGGCACTTGAGGCATGAGTTCCTTCTTTAGTACTCATGTAAAAATCTGGGTGTGGTGACATGGACTTTTGCAATCTCAGCCCCGGGGAAACAGAGACAGGCAGGCCTTTGGAAATTGCTACCTAGCCAGTCTAGCCTACTTGTTGAGCTCTAGGCCAGTGAAAGACCCTGACTCAAAGGGAATAGTACCTGATGAATGACATCTGAAGTTGCCCTTTGGCCTACACATGCAGACCCCATGTGCCCCTACAAACATATGAACAAACATACACATATACACTCACAGAATGAGAGAGGGAGGGATGGAGGAAGGAAGGGAGGGAGGGAGGAAGGGAGAGACGGAGGCAGGAAGGGAGAGAGGGAGGGAGGGAGGGAGAGAGAGATAGAGATAGAGATATTTTCTTAACTTGAATAAACTCAGTAGTTCTTGGCAGCAGGCCCAGAACATTGTAAGCTAGCCAAATATTAAGCTCTTCTCCCTGGGCTCCCAGTGTATTCTTCTTGGCTCTTGTACATTCAACTGGATCTGTGCAGACCATACCTCTGCACTGCCAGCTTCTCCCTCCAAGGATTGACCCCTAGCATGTGCTGTAAAGAGATGAGGAATAGACAAGCCTTACTCCCTGTCCCTTTCTGGTCCTGTGTCCCTCCCTGCAGTGGCTCATCCTCTATCTTCACTCACTACTTCGTTGGCTCCTTCTCAGCTGTTAGTGGCAGCCCAACAACTCTTACCTTCAGAGGGCTGGGTCAACTTCGTGAGAATATCCTTTACCCTTCTGGCTTCTGATGCCTCCACCTTCTATGTTTCTTCAGCTTCAGTGGACAGAAAACAGAGAGAGACATGCTATGCTGCTGGTTTGGAGGATGGAGGAAGGGCCCCAAGCCAGGGATCCTGGTAGCTTTTAGAAGTTGGGAATTATAGGCAACGAGACTTTATTGTAAAGTCTCTAAGAAGAAATGTAGCCTTGCTGATATTCTGCCTCTAGCCCAGAGAGCCTTGTGAGAAGCTCCTGAATTATTTGTCTTTACTAGGGTGACTGCATATAGGTGACGTAAAAGTACGTACTCACACCTCAGGGATTACACAATGCTGGCTCTTTGTGGACGCTCAAGCCTGTGTCTGACAAGTCAGAAGCCTTGTGAACTTATGCTGTCATCATCGACCCAGTTTCTAAATTTTAACAGACCTAAAAATCCACACTGGCTTATGGAGGGTGGGCTCTTACATCATTCTTGTGACGTTCCTTCCTTACTAGGCATCATCTCAAAGCAATCCCTTCCTCTAGAAAAGTCACCATTGTCATGGAGCAGCCATCAGAAGAAGGATGTAACCATCTAATATCTATGTAAGGAGAAACATGGATTATGTTATAATTTAAATACTGAGATGCTGGTCACAGGCTTGACTGTTGAATTTCTGGTCCTTAGCTGGTGGCTCCATTTGATGAGATTGAGGAAAATTTAGGAGCTAGGGTCTAGTTGGAGGAAGTAGGTTGTGGTGAGGTGGGGCTGTGAAGAATATTCCTGATCCCAGCTTCCCATCTCTTTCTTTGTTTCCTGGCTGTCCTGATATGACACATGGCCCCAAATGGTCTCCCCTCCATGATGGACTGATACTTCTAAAACCAAGAGTTTGAATCAATCCTTCCTTCTTTACCTTGCCCTTCTGTTAGGCATTTTCTCTCAGCAAGGAGAGAAGTTATGAATACATATGCTTTCTTCTGGGCTGGAGCTGATTCTCAAGGGAAAATTGTAACTGGTTGTGAAGAGGGTGCGGATGGAATGGGCAGCGCTATGCTTGAATTATCTTTACTGCCTAGGATGCTGAGCTACAAAAGACAGAACCTCAGGGCTTTGTTCACGAGTGTGTTTATGTGTGTACTGATGCATATGTACTCATGTGTATAGAAGCCAAAGGTTAACCTTAGTTATTGTTCCTCAGGCACTGTTCATCATGCTTTTTAATCCAAGGTTATCATTACCTGGAGCTTGCTGAATTGGCTAAGCTGCCTGGCCAGTGAGCCCCAGGAATTCCCTATCTCCACCTTTGCAGCATTGGAATTACAGGTATATAATACCATGGCTGACTCTTAAAATGTGGGTTTGGGGCTAGAACTCAGGTCTCTATGCTTGCATGGAAAGCACTGAGCTATCTATCTCCCCAGTCCCTGCAACTTCAGATATTTTTTCTTACCAAAATCAAAACA
>LOEQ01002375.1:152816-169314 GCA_001685075.1 Bramus lutescens | reverse complement strand
CATACACACAGACAGAATATTGTATACATAATAAATAAATATTTAAAAAAAAAGCTGAGGGAGAGGATCAGGATGGCGAGCTCTCTCTTACTCTTGCGCTCTCTTGGGTGGTCAGAGTGGAGCATGTGGTGGAAAGATGACCTGTGGTGCTCTTCATCCCTGGACAGACCTGCTAAACAAAGGCAGCCTCTGATTTGCTCTGTATCTGTGAGTTTATCTCTTCATTGCACCCCTTAATAAATTGCTTATTAGACTTTTGTGAGTTTTTGCTTCAGCATACAAAGATGAGTGGTTGAGTAGATGAATATATTGATACATGAATGAATGGGCTATTGAGCAGATAAGTCAAATTAGGATCAATGGCTGTTATGGGTGATAAATGAAAACTGGGGAAGTGAATGATGAGTGGTTTAATGGATAAATGTGCAAGTAGTCACTTGGATAAATGTCCAAACATGTTCATAGATACATAGTCAAGTAGAAGACCAAAGAGAGAGATTGGTAGATGAACAGCAAGATAGATTAATGAATGAATGCACCAGTGATATAGGAGGCAGGATAATAACCCAAAGTTGTTCACATCTTAATTTCTGGACTTTTTTTAGATTTAAAGAAATGTGCATGTGTGCATGTCTGCAATGTGGGCATGTGTATGTGAATACAGGTGTCCTTGGAAACCATGTAATGCTTTTGGAGCTGGAGTTACAGATGACTGTGAGCTGCCTAAATGGGTCTTCTGTAAGAGTAGTATGCGCTCTTAATTGCTGAGCCATCTTTCCAACCCCTGGAATTAAAAAAAAATTATATAGCTGGGTAAAAATAAATTGAAGATGTTTATAAGCGTGTTTGAAATGGAGTGATTATTCTGATTTATATGAGCAGTCCCAAAATAAGCTACAGAAGGTAGCCAGTCACAAGGCTTAGAGGTAAAGGTGCTTGCTGCCAAGCCTAACAACCTGAGTTTGATTCCTAAGCCCTACATGGTAGAAGGACAGAACTGACTCTCAAAAGTTGCCCTCTGATCTTCACACAAACCTTCTAACATGCATACTTACACACACACACGCACACGCGTGCACACACACACACACACACACACACACACACACACACACACACTTTTTAAAATATCATCAGGCTGCCCTGACAGCACCAGGCTGTAACAGGTAAGAGGTAACTGGATCCCAGGCCTTTCATACACACTTCTGCCTTCACCCATCATCTGGTTCTAACAGGTACGCAATTCCCAGATTCTTGCTTCTTATGTACACTTTTGCTCTTACCCTGGCCAGGTCCGTGAGACGTCTCTAGATCTCCTGTCCCCACTGCAAAGTCATCAGTGCACACCTCTGCTGCTGTATGCTTTCCTTGACTGGAGAAGGGGTTAGATACAATTCACTTGTCCCAGGGCGCACACTCCTTGAACACTGACCCATTTAGTTAGGGGTTTGAGCATGGTTAACCCCACTACACATTCCCCCAAAACCTGTAAACCCTGGGTCTTGAGATCAGAGATAGGACAAAACAGGATATAGACATCCTAAATCGAGCTCGGATAAATCACTCAAAAAATAAGGCCAAATGGGACTTCATAAAGTTAAAAGGTTTGTGTGCAACAAAACAAATTGGCAATCAGGTGAAGATGGAGCCTACAGACTGGAAAAAATCTTCAATAGCTATAAACCGAAAATTATGTCTTTCAAACAGTGTAACTCGGAAAGCCTGTAATCTGTGTCTAAGAAACCTGGCTGCTCTCTGAAAGTCACCTGGGCAACACAATGGAGCCAGCCCTGTTGGCAGAGGGATGGGTGAGCCAGAACTAAAGCTTTAAGTGCCTGAGAGCTGTCCCTTACTGTCAGCTGGTGGTGTGGGGAGGGGAGCAATGTCCATCTTTGCCCCTAACCCCTTACCATTTGAAACAGATGAGGGAGCTGACCATCCCTCCCCCTTACCAGCTGCAGTACTCAGAAGAGCAGGCCCTGCTCCTCACCTAGGTGGCACAGCAAAGGTGACCCAACCCCTATGTTGTGAGTTGGAAAGAGAAGGGGGCTTGTCCCCATTAGTCATCTGACCTGTGGCAGCATGGGTGGAGGAGAAATGCCCCCCTTTCCCATTGCCCATCAAGAGCTGGGACAGATGGAGGAGTTGGCCCTGAGATCATGGGAGGAGAGCTGTCCTGCCTTTCACCAGCTGCAACACTCGGAGAGTAGCCCTGATCTCTCACCTGGGCAACACAGGGGAGCTGGTCGTGATGGTGTAGGTGTGAAAGAGTGGATCCTAAGGGTGTGAAGGCAGGAGAAATGGCCTTGCTCCTCACTCATTGCTGCATGGGATGAACTAGGCAGAGCTGTGATGGAGAGCTCCTGCTGGTGGTGGGGACAGGGGATGACTGACAGATAAACCCTACAGCTGCCCAGGCCAAGAACCAGGGTTATGATTTGTCTCACCCCAATATCAACCCCATCTGTGATCTTCTGGAGCATATGAAGGAACCTGAGCTGCAGACCCAAAGCTGCAAGATCGCCACAACACAGGGCAACAGCAGGATATCCAAGAAGAGTCTTATTGAGGTCTCAGCATTGATAATGTAGCAGAAACCAGAGGCCTTGAACCAGACCAATAACTCTTGGCAATCAACACTTACAAATAAATATACACAGACAAAGGCATTTATTGTGTGACTCACTGTGCTACACTGTAGTTTCCATGATGAGATTTTAAGGTTTTTTTTCTCTTGAATTTTGTTTTATTTGGGGGAGGTTGCAGGGGCATAGGGTGGATACAAAGGGATGAAGAAAGGAATGGGATCAAGATGCATGATGTGAAAGACACAAAGAATAAATAAAAAGAAAGNGGAGGAAAAGAATCTGGCCACTCTCTCCCTTGTACTTTTATGGAATCTTGTGCTTGAAACTTGATTTTTTCTATTACATATACTCTCTAACCTTCAAAACAATTTCTGAAATTAAATTAAGTGATGTCCTAGGGAAGGGACCTCCGGAACTTTCCAGTCTAAATAAGCAAATTTAAACACCTTGGTTTCTCATTGGTTTAGCCCCTTTTTGTTTCTAACTATATTTTTAAAACCATGGTAAGTACATGCAATATGTCATACTCAGAACAAGTCTCAAAGAATGCCTGTATTTATGTTTGCAGTTGGTTGCAGTGATTAACATCATGATCAAAACCAAGATGGGAAGGAAAGAATTCATTTCATCCCACAAATTATAGTCCATCATCTAGAGAAGTCAGGGCAATAACTCAAGGCAATAGCTGGAAGAAGAAATCAAGGAAGATGTCTGCTTACTGATTTGTTCCCAGGCTCCTGTTCAGATACCTTTCTTATATATTTCAGGCTCAGTTTCCTAGAGGCAATACCACCACAGTGGGCCAGACTGTCCTACATAAATGTGCAATCAAGAAAATGACCCCCAAAGACATGTCCATGAGTCAGCCTGATGAAAGCACATCTTCATTCAAAACTCTCTCTTCCTGGGAGCATCAGTTTGAGAACTAAGCACCACGTATCCTCTGTAAGTCACAGAGACTACAAGGTTTTAAAAGTAAGAGGTTGGCTGAGCTCATTGCAATTGCTAAGAAAATATTCAATAGGGAGACCTCAGAAGACAGATTTAGGGGCTCCAGAAAGCTTTAAAAAGACTAATACAGGGGCTCACCAAAATCCTTCTAGCTGTGTCAGGTAGCGCAGATGTTTGGAGACTCACCATGTAAAGGGAAAGGTCTAAAGCAGGGACTGTGCAATAGGACTAGTCTGCAAAAAGACCAATGTGTCTATTGTAGGAAATTGGGTCACTGAAAGAAAAAAATGCCCTTAATGGCAGGGCTCCAAAATGAAGGTACTGAAACTACAAGAAATAAGTGATTAAAGCGGGTGGAGCTGGGACAGTCCTCAGAAAAACCACAGCCTTCTGCTAGCCCAGCAGGCACCCCACAGACCTTTCTGATGGTTCAGCAGGCCCCTAAAGCCCCTTTGCTGTCTCAGCAGGTGCCCCCCCCCAGTCTCCTGATGACTAGAGATAGCTTTCCCTATCCTGATGCTGAAAGATCCCTAACTGCTAGGACCTTCCACCAATCAACCCCCATACTAATCTTTCCTCCACCAACTAGCTACAGATTAATCCCACCTCTCTTGAATTCCCCTAACTCCTCTTAAAAAGAGCTTGTGACCTTCTTTGGGCTTGCCAAGTGACACCCCAATACTAGAATTAATAATCACTCTTGTTTTGTATACATGGCCATTGGTCTTCTTTGGGGGCTTCTCTCAGACCCAAACAAAAACAAACCACTGTTTCTCACAGCATGGAGTAGCTTAGGGCAGATCTGAACCTAAGAAAGGCACTTCCACAATGAGGGATACCCCTCTGTACACTGTGAACATGTCTTACTACCATTGGTTAATAAGGAATCTGATTTGGCCAATAGCCAGGCAGAATAGAGCCAAGCAGGAAATCCAAGCAAAGGTAAAAGGAAAAAGAAGACAGTGTCTGGGAGATGACAGCAGACCCCAGAGACATGAGATGTGAGGTAATATCCCACGATTCTTGTAGCAAACTATCAACTAATAGAAATGGGTTAATTTAAGTTGCAAGAACTAGTTAATAAGCCTGAGCTAATAGGCAAAACAGTATGTAATTAATATTAAGCCTCTGAGTGGTTCTTTTAAAAGCAGCTGCAGGGCCAGGTAGGACAATAAACCTCCAGCTACAAATTGTGCTCACCATCTGGCATGTATCCACATAAGACCTTAAAGTGATTTAAAAGGGTTCTAAACACACAAAAATGGAGCCACACTGGAATTCCTAGTATCTCATGACAACCATGGTACAGAGACACATCTCACAACTATAGTGATAATTCATTTGTATTTTAATAAATAAAGCTTGCCTGAAGTTCAGAGAGTAAAACAGCCACACTAATCCGTCTTACAGTCCAGGTAGTGGTGACACATAACTTTAACCCTAGTAAGCCATACTAGTTTGCCATATAAACTGGGCAGTAGTGGTACACAGCTTTAATCCCAGAACTATAGAGGAATATAAGACAGGAGAAGACAGCTCTTACACATAGTCTCATTATGAGATTCCTGGAAGCAGGATGGCCATTTCAGACTGAGGTAGAGGTAAGAACCAGTGGCTGGCTGTTTTGCTTTTCTNTGTATTTTAATAAATAAAGCTTGCCTGAAGTTCAGAGAGTAAAACAGCCACACTAATCCGTCTTACAGTCCAGGTAGTGGTGACACATAACTTTAACCCTAGTAAGCCATACTAGTTTGCCATATAAACTGGGCAGTAGTGGTACACAGCTTTAATCCCAGAACTATAGAGGAATATAAGACAGGAGAAGACAGCTCTTACACATAGTCTCATTATGAGATTCCTGGAAGCAGGATGGCCATTTCAGACTGAGGTAGAGGTAAGAACCAGTGGCTGGCTGTTTTGCTTTTCTGACCTTCAGGGTGAACCGCAATTTCTGTCTCTAGATTTTTATTAACCATGCTATACCCAACAGCTGCCTGCAAGATGCCAGCCACCAGCAACCATGAGGTAAGCAGTGTAGCAGGTTTCTGCAGTCTCACAACACAGACCTCTCTGTACAGAGAGGCTAATCAGCCATGTGCTATGTGGCAAATTTAGCTTTTACTCATACAGACAAAAACATTGGTGGGCCAGCTGCAGGCTACCTGATGTCAATATTGGGGGTGGGGGATGAATGTAAAGCTCATTGTTACCTCCACCATGTTACAAGGCAAGGGGGAACAGAACCAACAACCAAAGCTGTTGCTCTATCCCAAGCCATGACCACTTACACAGATACGCAATAAAGATAGATTCAGGAAGGGAAAAAAGCCTCAAATGGGTCACACTGTGTTTAAAAAGTGTATGGAGTCTTTAAAAAAATGGGTATAGGCAGTTATAGAAATAAATAGTTTTAAAACTAAAACAAAGTCAAAACAAAGAGACAGTAAAAAAATATAAAACATAAGAAGCAATGTTAAGATGGAAAATACTCTCAGAGTCTGGATTATATATACTATTGTGTTTTTTTTTTGAATTTTGTCACTGTTAATGGGCTAATTCCAGAGAGACATTTGATTGTGGGAGCTGCTAAGCTAAGCCAACATAAAGGTATCTTGACTTCAAAATTTGGGTCTAAGAATATGTTGCTTTAGAAAATAGGTTCTACTCTTATTTCCACAGATGAGAAGCTGTTGATTCTTTCCAAGCTAATACGATTTGATAAGGCAAGACCCCCTGAGAAGTCTCCAATAGGAGTGATGACTCAAGTGATCCAACACACAGAACACCTCCAAGGCAACTGGCTAAGATGACGTAGTCTCACAGACTACTACAACCATAATTATGCTCTCAGGATCCCCATAAGATTACTAGAGTCCCCAATCATCAGGAGGCAGTATAAAAATTCCCCAAATATTCTTTATAAATGTCTGCTTTCATTTAAAGGGGACTAGTTATAAGAAATTAATGGTCATAGTCATAATCTCTTTCTTAAAAAAAGGGAGAGATAGTTTAGAAATAGATACATTGGTATGGATTTTAGCTTATTGTACAAATTTAAGGTCAATTTTGTTATACTATATGTATATTTTTACTCTTATTAAAGGTATTATGTTTATGCAACTCATTTAAAAATGTAATGTATAGCTGCTTAAGAATTACAAATTAATATTCATCTATAATAGTCAAACTTATAGACATGTTAGTTGCATTTTTGGATATGCAAAAATATATTTTAGATGAATACATAATATTCAAACACTTCAAAGACCTACAGAATATAGTATTTAAAATGTTTTAAAAATTTAGACTTTTCTCAACAGTGAGAGGCATCTGCTTCTGGCAACACCAATTTCTTCAAGAGGATGATGGGCATCTAAGTAGCTCCTTATGGAGTTTTCTTTCAATTTGGTTAGACTATCCATTTGGGAAAAAATTGTTCTTCTCTTGAATGCATAACAATATGCTGTACAAACTAGACATGCAGAACCTATAGGAAAATGACTGTTGAACTTGCAAAACAAGGTGGGACAGTCCTTCAGGGTTCCTGCTTCATGCAAGAGTCTGCCAGACATTCTACAGGACACAGAAGAAAGCAACTGATGAATTTTTCCAAAATTGGTGGTACAGTCCTTTAGGTTTTCGACATCACTGAGAACTCTTCCAGATACTCTAGGCCTATAGGCTGAAGATGGATACCCCATTGTTACAGAAGAACTTTGGGTGTTTGTCCAGGCAGCAGCCAGATGTCTCTGTTATTTTTAGAGTTTTGGAAGCTGCTTACAATGCACTTCCCATTTACTTAGATAATATTATATCCTTCTGGGGTCTTTGATGGAGTTACAGATTAGATAGTTATAATTATAGCTTTTTTTAGTTATGATAAAAAATGAATTAGATATGAAACTTTAGACTCACAAAGATAGGATAGGTGATAGAATATTTAATTTTGGCAAATACAAATAGACTAAATATTGTAACTAATTTTTACTTAATAACTGTTTTGTTATATATAATTTTACTATGTTAAAGTTAAAACCTTCTATTTTAATTAGACAGAAAAGGGGATATGTTGTGGGATGCCCTTCTGCATGCTATGAATATGTTTTATTACCATTGGTTAACAAAGAAGCTGATTTGGCCAATAGCCAAGCAGAATAGGCAAGGTGGGAAATCTAAGCAAAGATAAAGGGGAAAAGAAGGCAGAGTCTGGGAGACACCAGCAGCCCCCAGAGAAGCAAGATGTGAAGTAACAAGTCACAAGCCTCGTGGCAAAATATAAACTAAAAGAAGCAGTTAATTTAAATTGTAAGAGCTGGTTAATATAATTTTTAAGAGTTAGTTAATAGTACACCTGAGCTAATAGACCAAACAGTATATAATTAATATTAAGCCTCTGAGTGGTTATTTGAAAAATGTTTGTGGGACCAGGTAGTACAAGAAACCTACAGCTACACTTCCATAACCTCCAAGAAAGCTTGTGAAACTTATACCTCTAGAACAGTGATGAGCAGACTAAGACATCTTTTCAAATTAAGGACTATGCTGCTTTGTGATGAATAAAAATTTTCTTAATTGTTTCAAGAGAACTAGAAATGATTGCTTTGCCTATAGATAGATATTTCAATTTGGCAAACGGCCTCAATTAATTATCCCCTTAAATGTTGCAAGACAGAAATGGCAGTTTGAAAGAAAAGGGCCCCCAAAGGGAGTGGCATTATTAGGAGGTATGGCCTTGTTGGAGGTAGTGTATCATGGGGGGGGGGCTTTTCAGTTTCTTTTTCTCAAGTTTCCCTCAGTGTGACCATCAGTCAACTTCCTGTTGCCTACAAGATGTAGCATTCTCAGTTCCAGCACCACCTCTGTCTGCATGCTGCCAAGGATCATAAAGGACTGAACCTCTGAAACTGTAAGCGAGCCACCCTATTAAATGTTTTCTTCATAAGGGTTGCCCTAGTCATGGTGTCTCCTCACAGCAATAAAATCCCATACTAAGACAGTGGTTGATACAGAGAGCTCATCAATCATACTTTGCTACTTTCAAAGAGAACACATGATGTTAATTGATTGGTAACTGTAATCAAATCCCTATATAATTCTAGTTAATTGCTGACACTTAACTGTGTTTTCTTAATAGTATTTCTCTTTTAGTGTAGTAAAACTCAGTATTTAGACTATGACATCATCTTACTCATTAAATAAAAAATGAATTCCTGAAATGAAGGATTAAAGAAACCTCACAAATCCAATCCTCTTAATGGAAGTTGCATCTTTGTCACAAACCTCACTCAGGATATTCAGAAACCATGATTTGAAAAACAGAAACCAAATATTTGCAAGACTATGGTTCATGTGTCAGAACATTTCCATGTACATGCTGTAATTTGCCCCTTCTGCATAATAAAAGATATTTACATATGTTTGGCAGAAGTAAATCTATATTAATAGGTTCTTTTTTCTGTATTTTCCCTTCTTTCTTTCCAAAAAGGCAGACAGACTCTTTTTAATATCTTTCCCTCCATGTGGTAGCCACTGCCAGATCTGCCCACATAAAAACCATAAATATATTTAAATGTGAAATTCAGATAAGGAACTCTCCCCCAAACTACCAAAGCAACAATTTTAAGTCCTGGAATGCAAATTTTTGGTACAATTCACATGGCCTCCTAAAAGAGAGGAAGTTTCCTTCTATGGCAATACGTTCTTGAGTTGATGGAACTAGAAGTGTAGATGACGGTGAGCCTGCCTACAATGTAGTGGATAGTTTTCCTTGCAGGAGGTTCCAATATCCTGAGCTTAGGGACCGTTTTGTAAGATAGAAGGGACATAGGAAAGGACTGTACTTACTTTCTGTGTCTATGTCTCCTTGTATTTATGCTCTACTTTGAAACAGAGTTAGCAGTAAACAGTCTCAAAATGCTTACCCATTCTCAAGCATAAACTAGCCTCCATTATTGGGTGTCAAAGTTTGGGAATATCTGCAGGGCCAGGAACAAAAGGCTCTGTTCAAAGGTAATCTTTTGGGAAAGTCAATACTCATTAGAGATTACTATGCTTCTTGTTGTGGAGTGTCTTTAAGAATAAGTGTGGAAGTGGGTCTGTGTCCTCCTTCAAGCATGGGACATGAATGACGGGGTTAAGAACTCTTTAATTTGATCCTGCTCCCAGACAAAGCCTCAGGGATGTAGCAAGTTTACAGAGGGGTTTTGCTCCACAGGCTGCATCAAACACAGAACTACTGAGTTGTAAGAGTCTGTGTTTGCTTCTGTCATGAACAGCTACTGAGGTCAATTAGAGGTTGAGATTTGCTACATTTTCCAAGTATACATGTACTTGGATTCACATGTAGTCTCATAGGGGTAAAGAGTGGCCATGAAGGTGAATATTGCCTTTCTCATCTCAGAATAGAGAAATCAGTTTAGGGCTTAAACTGATTAAAGAAAATTAAGTGCTGGATTGTTTCTTAGAGATCTAGATGGTTTAATTTTTATTATATATGATACAGATTTATAATTTACCTTTCAAATTGAGAAAAATTTTAGAACAATAGCAAATAAACACACACATTCAAAAACATATACACAACATATATACACTGATGTGTATTTCTCTTATTTTACTTCTGTTTTGTGTGGTGGGGGGGTTGCAAAGACTTTTTCCTCCGTTCTTCTTTACCCAGCCCATCCCAGTATCGCAGCCTCTAATACCAATAGGCCTTCCCTGTGATAGCAACATTGAGGAGCCCAGGGAAACATGCAACATACAAACTTGTTGAAAATCCAGAAAGAAAACCAAAACCAAGAAATAAAGCACCCACCCAACAAAGACAAATTCAGGAATTATCACCTAGACACATAATCATCTCAAACCCAGATGCTTAGATGTCAATGTAAAAACACAATCAGCAACAGCAAAGGAAATATGTTTCTACTAGAGCCCAGTTATCCTACCACAGAAGATCCTGACTATTCCAACATAGATGAAAATCAAGAAAAACACCTTAAAACCACTTAAATGAAGATGATAGAAGTCCTTAAAAAGAAGATGAATAAATACTGTAAAGAAATCCAGGAAAACACAAGCAAAAGATTGAAAGAAACAAATAAATTTCTTAAAGAAATTCAAGAAAACTCAAGCAAACAGTTGAATGAAATAAATAAAACTGTTAAGAACCTGAAAATTAAAATAAAATCAACAAAGAAAACACAAACTTAAGGAATACTGAAGACAAAAAATTTAGGAATTCAAACAGGCACTACAGCAGCAAGCTTCAACAGAGTATAAGAGATAGAAGAGAGACTGTCCGGCATTGAACATACAATAGAAGAAACAGATACATCAAATAAAATGTTAATCCAAAAACCCCCAATACAAAACATCCAGGAAATTTGGAACACTATGGAAAGGCCAAACCTAAGAGTAGTAGATATAGGAGAAGGAGAAAAAAAAAATTCAAAGGCCCAGAAACAAATCATAGAAGAAAAATTTCCTAACTAAAAGAAGATAGCTATAAATGTACATGAAACATAGAGAACACCAGAAAGGAACATGAAATATACATATTGGAACAGCAAAGAAAGTCCTCTTGCCACATAATAATCAAAAGACTAAACATACTGAGCAAAACAAGAATATCTGAAACTGCAAAGGGAAAACACCAATCAACATATAAAGGCAGACCTATTATAATGAGTCTTGACTTGTTAATGGAAACTCTAGAAGCCGGAAGAGTCTGGACAGATGTGCTGCAGACTACAAAAGACCACAGATGCCATCCAAGACTACTATACCCAACAAAACTTGCAATCACCATAGTTGGAGAAAATAAGATATTCGACAAAAAAGTCAAATTTAAACAATGTCTATCTACAAATCAAATTCTACAGAAGGTGTTAGAAAGAATACTCCAATCTAAGGGGTTATCTACACTAGTGAAAATACAGGAAACAAATAATCCCATACTAGCAAAACCAAAAGAAGGGAAACACACACCCATGCACATACATTATGATATGAAATATGTGCATTATCTCATTAGATGCAGAAAAGTCTTTGTCACAATTTAGCATTCCTTCATGATAAAAGTACTGGAGAGATTAGGGATGCAAGGGACATACCTCAACCATAGGATAAAGACAATTTTCTGCAAACCTATAGCCAATATGAAATTAAATGGAGAGAAACTCAAAGCAATTACAATAAAACCAGAAACAAGACCAGACTGTCCACTATCTACATATCTATTCAGCATAGTACTTAACGTTTTAGCTAGAACAATAGACAACTGGAGAGATCAAGGGGATACAAACTGGAAAGGAAGAGGTCAAAGTATCTTTATTTGTTGATGATGTTACCTTAAAAATTCTTCCAGGGAACTCCATAGCTAATGAACACTTTCAGCAAAGTGGTTGAGTACAACTAACTCAAAAAAAAAAAAAGGTCAGTAACCCTCATATACACAAATGACAAACAGACTAAGAAAGAAATCAGGAAAACAACATCTTTCACAATAGCCTCAAATAATATAAAATATCTTAGGTAACTCTAACCAAGCAAGCAAAAGACTTGTATGATAAAAACTTCAAGTCTTTGAATAAAGAAATTGAAGAAGCTGTCAGAAGATGAAAAGATCACTCATGCTCATGGATTGGTAAGATAAACATAATAAAATGTCCCTCCTACCAAAATCAATCTATAGATTCAGTGCAATCCCCATCAGAATTCTTTACAGACCTTGAAAGGAAAACTGCGAACTTCATATGGAAAAGAAAAAAAAAACACACAAAATGAGTAAAACAATCCTGAACAATGAGAGAATTCCTAGGGGATATCACCTTCCCTAATTTCAAGTTGTATATAGTAATAAAAAATCATGTTACTGACATAAAAACAGACACATTGATAAAAGGAATTGATTTGAAAACACAGACATGAATCCACATACCTTTGGAGAGCCACAATACAAGCTCAGACTTACAAAACCACTATCAACTATGGTCCCAAATGGTGCAAATATTGTTGTTTCTTGGAAATTAGGGAAGACGTACAACTGTAGGTCTTAACCACCAGGGTGAGCTCTGCTGCATTGTCCTGACAATTTCATCCCTCCTAATGATGAGCAAGGAGCAGGACCAGTTCTGCTTTCATGCCCCTCCCACACCTGCGCCATCAGAACCAGCTATACTGTTACCCAGGCTTGGCAGAGAGCCACACTCACGAGTGCTACAGCTGATGAGGGGCAGGAACAGTTCGCCTGCTCTAATGACCTGCTCTAATGACTGCCTTCTATGGGAAGGCAGTGGTGCTGTTATTTGAACTGCTTGGGGGTTCACTGAAGAGGTTTGAGAAGAAAAGAATTTTATTATTTTTAGCCTAGAGATCATTTTTGTGATATTTTGGTGAAGAAAGTGGCTGCCTCTTGCCCTTGTCAGAAGAATTGGCCTGATGCTAAAGTGAAGAGTTTCATATTAATTCCGTTGACAGAGGAAATCTCAAAACAACCTAGTATAGACTCTATTGTGTGGGTATAGTGATAACGCTAATGAATATATATAATGGAAAGGCTCAAGTTGAGCAAATAAAAATACAAAATGTACAAACTGAGAAAAGGGGCACCAGATAATGGAATAGAGCTACATCCTGCATTTAAGGAGTGGGAAGATCCTTTGTGCAAGATCCCACTCATCCAGCCAAGTTCCCAACTTGTGGAAAGAAATTAAGGAAAAGTTTTGAGCCAGGTATTGTGGTATATATACCTTTAAGTCCAACATTTGTAAAGCAAAGGCTGACAGATATCTGAGTCTGAGGCCAGCCTGGTGTACAGAGAAAGTTCCAGAACAGCCAAGCTTAGGCAGTGATGGAAACCATGTGAAACAGAAAACTGGTAAAGATGTAATTCAGTAAGAAGGCCGTGTTCCAGCCCCAGCAAGTAGCAGAACTTGGCAGCTTCAGCCACGTGGTTCTGGTCAAGGATAGAAGAAATGATTACACAATTTGCCTCCATGTCTAAGGAAAGCCACAGAGGCCAGGCATGTGTCAGGGTGTCGCTGAAAAGAGACCCAGAGAGGCAATATTGTGAAGCTGTGGATTTGAAGCCCACATTGCTTTGGAGATCCCAAGATGCTGAAGATGCCAGAGCTTGTGGGATACCAGCTGAGGAAAACTTCTAACAGAGTGGAACCAGCCCAAGAGAAAGAAGTATTTTGCAGTCAAGAACGATGTAAGGAGTTGGAAATCTGAAGAGAAGAGCATTTTGACATCAGACATGGAGATGCAGAGTTTGAAGTTTAAGTTTGCCCAGCTGGTTTTCAGTCTTGCTTTGCTCCAGTATTTCCTCACCTCCTGTTCCACTAATTCCCTTCACTACATTTTGGAATGGCCTTGTATAGCCTGTGCCATTTAACATTGGATGTCATCTGCTTTTATTATTTTTATCTTAGAGGGGATTGCAATTAAGAGATTGCATAAGTCTCCGAAGAGACTTTGAGCATTAGACTTTTAAGTAAGTTTGGGAGTGTTACAGACTATGGGGACTTTTGAAGTGGAACTGAATTCGTTTTTGCACTGTGATATGTCTATAAGCCTTTGGGGGCCAGGGAGTGGAATGTGGTGATTTGAAAGAAAATGCTTCCCAAAGGAAATGGCACTGTTAGGAGGTGTGACCTTGTTGGAGGAAGTATGTCACTGTGGAGGTGGGCTCTGAGGTCTCATATACACTCAAGATATCACCCAGTGTCTCAAACCACTTCCTGTTGCCTGCAAGTTGTAGGACGCTCAGTTACTTCTCCAGCAGCATGTCTGCCTGCAAGCTGCCATGTTCCATCATGATGATAATGGACTGAACCTCTGAACTGTAAGCTGCCACCTCAAATTAAATGTTTTTCTTTATAAGAGTTGTTGTGGTCATGGTGTCTTTTCACAGCAGTAGAACCCCTAACTAAGGCAGTGACACAGAATACATGGGAGTAGCCTACTAATGTCTGATTTAACTTAATGCCCACTCCATGAGAAAGAACCAATACCAGACACTGTTTAGGTAAACAAGAACCAGAGACTAGGTATCCCTGAGTCCTAGGTTAAAACCAAACATGATTAATCAAAACAAACAAAAAAAATCAATGAGATTATCCTCAATGAGATTCTGCTATACTCATAGATCAGAGCCTTATGTGGCCATCATCAGAGAGGCTTCCCCGGGTAGTGGTTAGAATACATGCAGAGATTTGCAATCAGACATTATTCAAAGAAAGAGTCTAGAAGCCCTCCCCTCAGAGTTCAGGGAATCTGGTGCGAGAGGAGGCAGAAAGATTATGAGTCAGAGGGGACTGAGAACACTTGGAGAAAATGGCCCTCTGAATTCATCAAACAATTCTCATAAGAACTCACAGAGCCTGAAGCAACAAGACCAGGGCCTAGATGGGTCTGGCACCAGGTTCCCTGCATATGTGTTAGAGCTTGGGACTCCTGATGTGAGAACGAGTGGGTCTCTTTTTTTTTGGTCTGCTCTTTGAGTTTTTTTCCTCCTTTGGGGTTGCCATGTCCAATTTCAATATGGAAGTTTTTGCTTTGTCTTATATATTATTTTGTCATGTTTATCTGTTATCTCTTAGAAACCTGAGATTTTCAGGTGAAAGACAGAACGGAGTGAATCTAGATGGGGTGAGCGTAACGAGGACCTGGGAGGAGTAGCGAGAAGGGGAACTACAGTCGGGGTATGAGCAAAGAGTATTTTCAAGGAAAGAAAAACATTCTAGAAAAACGAATCAGGTTGGTATTGAACGGACCTTTGTCACTTTTCAGTTGTACAGTATACTAAAGATGGAAGAACTTCAGATGGTGCCCAGATGAGCCTGCCACATTTTCCTATGGACTATGAACAAAAGCTCAGCTGTGATTTCCAAATGGCACTCCTGGCTGACCCCTAAAGAAAGAAGGTAATGTAAGAATAAGAACTACAGTCGCTTCACTAGAGTAACTGTGCCTTTATATGTTTTGCCTATTAGGTATCCAGACAGATTTTTTTTAGAGAATTATTGCTGCTAAAAATAAAACACTAAATTATAATTTTGGTCTCCAAAGCTATGATTTCAAATGACAAAAACCCCAAGAAGAATGACTTCTGCCTGAAGTTCTTCCCCACTCTCTCCATCCACCCTGATCATCTCTCACTCACTTCCTGGGCAAGACCCCACTTCCCCCAGAAATGCTTCCTATGTCATTTCCAACTGTTGAGCAAACTACTGACTGCTACGTCTCATCAGTTCTAGACTGTGTATTTGTTCTGAAAAGAGAGTACATCCTTTACAAACAACATTGCTAGCCATATAGCAATCATGACAATGAAATCATTCTGCTGGAGGCTATAAAGAAATAAAAGTTATCGAAGCACCCAAGATTCGCTGGAATTCAGGTTCTTTAGTATAATTTCATTCTTAAATGTTTGCCTCAGACTGGACCAGACGTTACAAAAGGAGAATCCCATTCTCACTCATTATCACAAGTCTTATCCCTAAAACAAAATAAAGTCTTAATATTTGTGAGACTTTCTAAGTAGTTATAATTCCTGCTTTATGCCGGAAGTTGATTAAATGTCTGAACAGAAAACAGTAAAACTAAATGCTTCTACCTTATTGTAATTACAGCTTGCATTCTAGTGGGTACAAATCTTTTAAAAATGCAATTACCTTTATTGTAGTTTAGCAAAAATTCTATGCATAAAACTCTATTTAAAGCTGCTTTAACTTAGGCAAAAGATTGAAGGGATAGTTGTTGAAGGGACACTGAACTGTGAAGAGCTATTCTGTGTGGAAGGCAAGGGCTGAAGACGTGTGGCAGAGCCATCTGTAACGTGACACTACATATTATTCACAGGGGAGGAAGCGAGCGTCCTTGCATGATAATCAAAAGCGTGAGGGGATCCCAGGTGTCCAAGGAGATGGCCCCAGCTTGTTCCTTGAGCAGCT
>LOEQ01002375.1:125897-145613 GCA_001685075.1 Bramus lutescens | reverse complement strand
GATAGATAGATAGATAGATAGATAGATAGATAGATAGATAGATAGATAGATAGATAGACTCATTGGAACTCGCCTTTTCATTTTATAGACAAAGAAACAAAAACAAGTTGCATGAATTACAATTCATTTAATCAATGTCAGAGCCAAGACTGAAACCTACTTTCTCTAACATCAAGCTTAGATGTCAATTCCTTCAGTCTTCCATTTTCAGACATAGTGATTACAAGAAAGAAGACTACAAGCAAAAACCGGACATCTGCGTACCTCTTCCACCCACCTAGTGGAGCTGAGTCATGTAAAAGCAGCATTGCAGGCATATCAGTCTATTTTCCAGAATGGCTTTGTTTCCAAATAATGAAAGCCCAATTCAAACTGCATTAAACACACAAAGAAAGTCTTACCTCACATATGTGAATAATCCAGAAGCAAGTATTGTCTCAGAATCTGGTGATTCATTCAGTGGGCCTGGCTGGAATGCCTCTTGGTTCTCAGCACTGTTTCCTGACTGGTAATTCATCCCCAAAATCCTTTCTCTGAGATTTCAAGGACTCCAGCCCACCTACTGCCATGAGAAAGAGGGAGTCTGCTTCTCAGAAACAGATTCTTGGAGCACAGTCTCATTGGTTTTGGTGGGCTTGACTTATCCACATCCATCTGGGCCCCATTCTGATTGGCTTACAACTATCAAGGACAACACTATCCAAATCTGGGGAAGAAATATGAATTATTTTGAGAAAGGAGATTGGGAAGAATGGGTGAGGAGAGAAACCAACAGCAGGACACATTGTCTCAGCTGTCCCAGGCATTATATCTAAGATCACCTGGACTCAGCAATGGGGTTTCTACGGTGAGACCTAAACTCTTAGATCTATTAGACACACAAATAAGAAGCCCCAAAATTAAGGATACTATAGTTTTAATGCATGCTAACATTTTCAAATTATTTATGATATAATATTTAAAAATTGGAGTAGACAAAAATCGCAAAACCTGTTTTATTCTAATTCATCCAAAAGGTTATGCAGCAGGTAACAAAAAGTATATGCTTGCGAGATTGGCTTAAAAGTAAAATATAGTTAACACTTGTTCCTAGTTGCTGAATGACAAGTCAGCATGTTATCTTCACTTTAAAGTGTACTTGATACATTGGCATAACTAGTGTGGCTTATTACTAGAAATATTCACATTTTACGTGGCATGCTTAATGTTTTATTTGACATAAAAATTGCTTTTGTCAACTTAATATTTATGTTTTCCTTACAATATCTCCCAATAATAGCATCTGTCTTGTTATCTTGTAAAATTACAACCTTTCTGAAAGTGTGTAACTTGATATAAATTATCTTATATGTGTGTACAATGAGAAATGAGTTTTAAAATTGAGTTCATGTACTCTAGTTCTTAATTTTAGAAAATCAAGTCAAATATTTTGTTATTGGTTTAAATTTGAGAAAAAAAATGTCTTAAGTGACTCATAATTTTTGTGAAAATTTTTGTATTATTGAGAATTATAAAGAGCATAAATACCTTCATTTTCTCTTGCCTCCTAGCCAATCATTTTTTTCTCATGAATAGTTTGGGAGTAGGGGGAGTTCTTAGATCATCACATAATGACCAAATAAATGCTGTGTATTGGTCTCTATGCCTGATAAATGAGTTGGTAGCTGTTATAACTGTATAGTTCAGGAGCGTTTGTTCCTCCTTAATACAACCCACAGAAGAGTGTTCCCAGGAATGTTTGCACACTGTTTGGCTGATTCCATGGCAAAGTTATAGTAACAGCAGTTAACAGTGCAAACACAGTGTGCTCTGCAGCCCTAACTTATTGACATCTGCACGATAACCTGCCAAAGTACTAGCCTACTTTTCCAAAGAAGGATTAATTAACACAAAGGTTCAGTAATTTTCCCACGTCTATTCTACATGTCAAGACCTCTTCTACCCTATATAATATTATTCTCTTGTGCTATAGAAAATCGTTCCTCACCTATGAGATTCATAACTTTTTAAAATATTAGTTACTCAAAAACACTCCAAAATTGGTGATATCAATTTTGGGCTCTCATCTCAACTACTATGGTGCACATGGAATTTACATATTCAATAAGTAGGCTATAAGTTGGTGTAACCAACTTGGGGAAGACTTAAGGAAGCTACTTGTCATGCTTGTAAGTCAATTAATGGATTACTTCTATTTGTGCTTTTATTAATTAATACATCCTATGATAGTCAATTTTCTCAACTTGATCTGGGTAAGAAAAACATAGGGTGTTAGTAAAACTGTGCTTGCAAGGACTGCTCCAGAGAGAACTAATGAAGGGGAGGACACCACGTACACCAAGGATGCAAGAAAAGGAAAAGGGGGAAGCAAGCTGACGTCGTACATTCTTCTCCTTCTGCATCCTGGCCCACCATGGAGTAAACAGAACCACTTCTCCACTTCTTCTTCACTGTGATGGAGAATGTCTCTCCTCTTCAAATTAATTTTTGTTGTCACAGTAACAAATGTACCCAATATAGGTAGATGTCTCTTTCTAAATGGCTTCTTTGAGGTCTCAGAAATATTAGATAGCAGAAAATCAAGACTGTAGTCCTCTTACTGTTCAGCTAGTTACTCGCTTGATGCAATTTCTTCCCGGCTCTGATGTAGCAAAGCTCACTTCATGATTATAGCCCTAAGCTCCTCTATAACTAATGCTCAACACCACTATGACCTTCTATGTCCTTCTTAACTATTGCTTGGTCTCTGCCTCCAGTCTACTAGCTCTAGCTACTATAGGCAAGCCTTTCACCCATAGCTGTACTGAGGCACAGCCCATGCATGGTCAGTCTTTTTAGGGTCAGTCTAATACATGATTGCATGTCCCCTTTCTCAAGACTCAGGTTCTAGAGAGAGAGTTAAGTCTGGCCCTTATTCTGCGGGAGTCATTCTGCAATAACAAATGTCATCAGTCTGGCTGTGTGTGAGACCCGGATACAGCAACCTGTTATTCTGGATCCATCATAATCCCTTGTCATTATAATCACTTCAAAAAGTAATTTATTTGAATACCACAGTTTGTTCTCTGAACCACAGGTGTCAGTTTTTATACTTTCTCTAAAAGCCAGTTTGTTTTTTTTATAGCAAAACTTATTACAGATAGTAAATGATGCATATAAAAAGTATTTGAATCTTTGAGTGTGTGTGTGTGTGTGTGTGTGTGTGTGTGTGTGTGACTGAGTATATCTGAGAAGTTAGGCTTGCATGCTATATTGGAAGATGAAGTTTTTTTTTATTTTACATCAATTTATTTTTTGTGCGTGCATGCATGAATCCATGTTTGTCATGTGGATGCCTGATGCCCATGGAGGTCAAAAGACACAGTAGGATGTCCTGGAATTACAGACAGTAGTGAGCCACCATGTGGGTGGTGGACTGAACTTGGGTCCCTGCAAAAACAAATGATTTTAACCACTGAGCTATCTCTCTAGCCCAAATCTGCTTTTTTGGATAAGTATCTTGAAAACATTGAATAGAAATATCGAGCAGTAAATAGACAGAATTGTAAGAGCAAACAGAGATAAGTATAGGAGTGTCTATTCAACAGAACAAACAAATTAGTAAACAAAAAGAAAAACTTGCAAAATATATCCACTTTATGACCTTGTCAAGCTATTTATTTCTTAAGCTTTTTGTGATCCTAAGGCCCCAAGGAAAGTAAAACAGAAATGTTTATCTGGAGATGTCACTGTGAAGTACTACTTAATAATGAAGATAATGGAGACAGTAAAACTAAGTCATGAACACAGCCCTTCTTGACAGTCTCCACCTGCCACGAGCCCTGTGTGCTGTGATATCCTAACTAAGACATAAGAAATCCATGGTATATGCGCTGGACTCTGGTCCTTAGAGATGCTGTTCTCTGTAGACCACACAAGATTTGCATCCTTTTCCTTCTATTCCTAGAGTAGATATAAGAAGACAAGTATTTCCTCCTTGGCTGTTACTTATTCACTACTGTTGAAGAGGTATGTGTAGTTCGTTTGAGGATTCTCAGTCTCTTAAAAAATGGTTGTTTATGTTATCTGGTACATTCTACAATACACACACACACACACACACCAATATGTAGCTAATTTTTGTTGTTTTGTGAGATAATTTGATTTCACATATGCAAAGGCAGAAACTGGGGTGGGAAGTAAGGTAGAAAACTTGATTTTCTTGTAAGATTCACTAGCCAGGCATAACTTCCCAACACATTAGCTTCAGGGAATGACTGCTGGGCAGAACTCAGCCATCTCCTGGGGCTGCTCCATGCCTTGGCTTTACTCCTTTCTATGTATGGTGGCTCCATTCTCTCCTGCTGTGGTTGCCTGCTTCTGTGGGTCTGGGAAGGGACAGGTGGCTACAGAAGACTACATGCAGTCAGTGGAACTCCGAGAAGTGAGAATCTTCTCTTGATGGTCAGTTGATTGGCAGGCACAACAAAAAGACATCACTTGGAGAAACATTAGTTACAGATGAAACAGAGATACTGTGACCTGAATTAGGAAAGCCAAAAAAAAAAATCAGCAGATGTCCTGATTATCGACATAACCCATGCTTTTGGTACCCGCTCCCCCTCTTCTTGACTTGCCCATATGTGCTGTGGTGCTGCATCGTTAACAGAACACTATTAGCAACTTCCTACCTCATGTTCTTGAAAAAAAAAAAGAGCCAGGATTATATAGTACTTTAACATTTTTGTTATTTACTGATAGCATTTTAAGCAAAGTATTATGAAATAAAAACATGTAAAGTGGCGGAGTTAGAATGCCGATAAAGGAAAACGGAAGGTTAGGTGCTTTCCAAATAGAAGATTTAGAATGTCTGTAAATAACTTGTCCCGCGGCTCGTGTGTTTATGTAAGTCCATGCTTCTAGGAGGTTTGGGAACAGCTCGTTCTTTTTTATCATCATAAACATTTCATCTGCCGATTCATTTATAATGTTAAGCTGTTTTAAAATACTTTCACCCCCTTTTAAGTGGTTTGAAAACAAATTTTATCCTATGTCCCATCTGGTTAATATAAATTATGAATTAGCCAAAGCCGGGATCATTAACATTTTTATAGTACCAAGTATTATAGGAGTGGCTGAGGGGCACTAGGCAGATACCCTGTCTCTGTCTCTCTATCAAGCTAAATGTCCCTTCTAAAGTGCTGCTTTCTTCTCCATTTTATTAAAGAAAGTAATGGGTGTGGTGGAGAGACTGGAGGATGTATCTTAGTTGATGGAGGGTTTGCCTAACATGCATGAGGCCCTGGGTTTATTCTCTAGCACAACATAAACCCCAGTGTGGTGGCAGGCACCTGCAATCCTAGCATTGAAGGGTGAAAGTTAAAGGACCTTCTGGTTCAAGGTCTTCCACTGATACATAGTGAGTAGAGACATTGTTTCAAAAGAAGAAAGAAAAATATAGATAGACAAGCGGTACAGCAGTTCAGTGGTAGTGCAAACTTATTGTGCACAATGCCTGGGTTCAGTCCCCAGCACCAAGTAGCAACAATACCTTACAGTGTAAACTGGCTCTTTCTAAACACTGTTGTTCCCGTCTGTTTCAGGTTCTTCAAGCTGGTCATCAGTGATTGACAAGTGCCAGTTAAATCAATTCAGCATTTATGATTATATACCTGTTCTGCTCTCATCTTCTTTGTTTGTTTTGTTTTTGTTTGTTTGTTTGAGACAGGCTTTCTCTATGTAACAGCGCTGACTGTCCTGAAACTCACTATGGAGACCAGACTGGCCTCGAACTCAGAGATCTGCCTGCCTCTGCCTTTGGAGTGCTGAGTTGAAAGGCATGCACCACCACTGACTGCCCAGCTCTGTTTTCTTCTTAATGGTTATATCTTCATCAAGAATAAAATATTGAAAAATGAAAATTAAATTTCTGATCTCAAAGATGTTGTGAAGATCTTGAAAAGCATCTCTATGTATAAAAGATGTTTCAAGGTTATGTTTTGAAGCTTTTTATAATCTTGCTAGAATATAAAAGTACTCCACTAACTGCTAAAGATAAAATTTGTCAGACAATTGACCTGAGTTAGTAGCAGCTCACGGACTATGGACTGGGGAACCTGCATGGAACCAAACTAGAGCTTCTAAATGTGGGTGACAGTTATATAGCTTGATCTGTTGGAGGGGGGCACTCTGGCAGTCAGACCAGGACCTATCCCAGGTACATAAACTGTCTTTATGGAGCCCATTCCCTGTGGTGGGATACGGAGAGGGGGTGTGCTTGGTCCTGACTCAAGCTGGTATTCCAGACCTTGCTGACTTCCCAAGGAAGGCCTTACCCCCTTTGAGGAGTGGGTGGGGGATCGGAAGGGGGGACGTAGGGGGCGGGAGAAATGGAGGGAGGGGGAACTGGAGTTGGTATGTAAAATGAAAAGTAAATTATAATAAGAAGATAAAATCTGTCTTTTACCAATGAAAAGTGAATTATGTTTGATGACAAAGCCAGACAACTTTCTAGAATGGAGAGGTAAGGATGAATGAACACAGTGTGTGGGTACCACTTCAGGTTAGCTGCACAGACAACCATATAACTCCGTTTGAGTGTATGCTAATTTTCTTTTTCCTGGAATTACCTTTTACTTAATGTACTGGGGATAGGGACAACATCATGCGTGTGGGCACCATCATGCATATGGGCACCATTATGTGTTGACTGAGTTTTCTGTCCTGCCCGATTCCTGCAATTGTTAAGTTCCAAAGAAATCACACAGAGGTCTACATTAATCATAAATTGATTAACAGATTAGCTCAGGCTTCTTATTAACTCTTATAACTTATATTAGCCCATTATTCTTGTCTATGTTAGCCACATGGCTTGGTACCTTATTCGGTGGGGCAGTCACATCTTGCTTCTTCTTTGGCTGGGACAGGATTGCAGAGGAATCATTTTTCCTCTTCCCAGAATTCTCCTGTTTTCATTGACCCACCTCTACTTCCTGTCTTGTTGTCCCGCTTATACTTCCTGCCTGGCTACTGGTCAATTAGCATTTATTTAAAATATAACTGTCAGAATACAGACCATTGTCCCACACCAATCATGTGTGTGGGCACTATCACGTGTGTGGGACACCATTAGGAGACAACCTTTAGGAATCAGTGTCTCCTTCCACCACAGGGGTCCCAGATATCAACACAGGTCCTTAGGCTTGGTGCCAAGTACCTTTACCTGCTCAGCCATCTCCCTTGCCAGTTGTGTGTGTGTTTTCTTAAAAAAAAAACTGAAATATGCCATGGATTGACAAACAATCTCCTTCTGCTTCCTTGTAAGGAAAATGTCCACGCATCCTTTGTTTCCATGGATGAAAATGAATGCATGCATACTGACAATATATTGCTCTAAATTTCAGAGCATGACCTCAATGATTTTTAAAGTAAATACTCTTAATGTATGCCTTAACTTCTTGGAACATTTTAAATGCTATCTAGCAAGGAAATGCCACTTTACAGAGAAGGCTCCTTGTTTGTAGGTGCTTTTAGTAAGCTCACTTACTTCACTGAAGGCCTTGGACATACTGCTACAGCATGTACTTGTGTCCTATGGTCATGTACCTACCTACCTTCCGCCTACATTGTTATGTTATTAGGAAAGTGTATTAGGGTTCTCTAGAGAAACAGAACTCATAGGTTGAACACACACACATACACAGTACTTATTAGAATGGCTTACAGGCTATGGTCTAACTATTCCAAAAATGTTTCTCTCCTGATGTAAGAATCCAATACTTGTTAAGTCCATGAGACTGGATGTCTTAGGTAGTTTTCAGTCATATTCACGAGTCCCAAAGAGGCAGGCTCTGGTACCAGTGAAGGAACTGACTTGACAGGGAGAGAGAGGGCAAACAAACAAAAAGCAAGAACTTCTTTCTTTCATGGCCTTTATATAGGCTTTCACAGGATGGTGTGGCCCAAATTTAAGGTGGGTCTTCCCGCCTCCAAAGATCTAATCAAGAAAAATGCCTCAAAAGTGCATGCAGATGCTTTCCTTTTAGTTACTTCCAGATGTAATCAAGTTGACAACCAAGAATATGCGAGAGAGGTTCATTCTGATGATATCTAGGCCACTAAAAGGCTAATAATGTTTACCCTACAAATGCCAGCAAGGTGTAGTCATACATCTAGGGGCATCACAACCTTATAATCTGGCTCTGAGTTTTCTCTGCCCCTCACAAAGATTGTGAAGAACCAGCCTGCTTCCATCTTAGGTTTAAATACAGTAAAGAATGGTTCATTCCTGCTTATGATTAAACCTCTGTTTCTCCAAGATTGGGCTATGCCCCGCTTGTAACCTTAACGAAAACGGTTCTGTACTGTCTGTTCCAGGAATGGCAATCATCTCTTTGCTTCAAAAAGTTGCTTATAACCGTCTTGCAACCCTACCTTTCTTTTTCCCAAAAAGGTTGTTATGGTTACCTTGTTATGACTACCTCATTATGCCCACAGTTATGTCTTTGTTTTAGGAAGTCCTTAAGACTAATTTGTTATGATGTTCTGCTCCCATAACCCTGCCTATTTTACCCACAAAATTCCTTATTTGGAAATTTCCTACCCCTGAGGTAAGTGTTCCTCATGTCCAGTACTGACCTCTCGAACCCCACCCTAGGCAGAGGCAGGCCATGTGTGTAAATGAAAAAGCTTGCTTTAATCAATGGCTTGTTTTAATTTATTTGGCCATGATGATTTGGCTTAGTGGCCTTTCTCCTCCCATCGTTGTGATTAACAATACAAATAAGCAAGCATGGCTTAAAGAAGGTCCCATATATATTTTTCTTTCTTCTTTCCTTCTCCCTCTCCTCCTTCTTTCTGATTGACATATGAAACAGCATATCCAATGTGGTCATCTTCATATGACTCTCAGAACTCCATTTTCTCTTCAAACACCAAAAGATCTTGACTGAAGTTGCGTTGAATTCTCACAAGGCATTGGTCAATTTCTACTGAGTAAACATGGTCTCTTTACGCAGGGTGTGTATTCTGCGGCTTCCCACAAGCCCTGCTGCTCCCAACTGCAGCCCCAATGCCTGAAAGTTAGTTATCCTTGGTATTTTCATTGCTTTTCTATTGATATAAAATATTTTTCTATGTCCTTGCTTCACTTTTTATTTTGTTCTATAGCCAAAAACAGATGAGAAAATGAAAGAACAATGAGGGCTACATAATTTTTTTAAAAATACACCAACTGGTTTTATTTATCTGTTCACCTAATTTATCTATCTTAGGAAAGTCCTGGTTAATTTCTTAAGTACTTTCAAATGTGTCTAATTGGTCCCCCTAGCTGTGCTTTCTTCTCCTGTGATCCATTCCCTCTACACTGATGCTGTGGCTTTTTTCTTTTACTTTTGAAAGTCTCCAGTGGCAACTATAATAATAATAATAGTAGTAATAAAGATGGCAACTGCTATCTCACTGCTACTGGTGACTAGCTGGCCCAAATTGTTCTTTTGACTTTGTCTTGATATTTTATTTTCATGTCAGTCATACATAGTAGAGTCTATTCATAGCTGTTCTGCATCAGCCTTTGGCTAACTCTATTCAGACACAACTCAGGAACACAAGTCATTCTTAAATACTCATTTGCACTTCTCACTTTGTGCTTCTACCCAAGGTTTCTCTGTTGCTGCTTATACTGTAGATTCTCAAATATATATAAAATACAGCTCTGAAGAGCAAGTTCATCATGCATCAAAGAGAGTTTTGACAACTAAGAGATGGAAATTGGCTAGTAAGTTCCTCTTCTGAGACCTCACCTTCCCGCCATTTCCTCATCTTTCTCCTTAAACTGCACTCTAACAAGATGGCACTGCATGCACACCTGCCTCAGGGGGAGGAGTTATATTTCCCCTTCTTTTTCACTTGTACTATCCAATACTATCTTCAGAGGTCAGCTTACCATCTTAGTAGTTTTATATAAATGTATATAATGTGTCTTGATAGTGTTTCCCCTCCAATTCCTCCTGGATTCTCTCTCTCTCCCTCTCTCTCTCTCTCTCTCTCTCTCTCTCTCTCTCATACACACACACACGTATGCAAGCATGCTCCTCCTTATTCACTCTCCTTTTTTTTTCTTAATAATCCACTGAGTGTAAACAGTGTTGTCTGTGTATGCATGGGCATAGAGCCATCCACTGGAGCATGAGCATTGTACCTAAAGAAAACTGATTCATTCTCCCCCAGAAGCTATCAACTGCCAGCATGGGTGTGGTTTGATGAGCCGCTCCCCATCCATTCTGCAAAGTTGACTTGCTTGATCTTATGGTGACCTTGTGCAGACAAACTCAGCTGTTGTGAGTTCATAAGTACATCTGTCCTGTCACATGCAGAAAATATTATCTTGCCACAGTCCTCCCCAATCCCTGGGTCTTGCAATCTTTCCACCCCATCTTCTATGATGTTCCCTAAATCTTGTGGTGGTGGGCAGGGGGAGGATAAGTCTTAAGTGGAAAATAAAGGCGCAGTTTCTATTTATACACAGTTCACTGCAAAAAGAAGCTTTTGTGATAAAGATGATCCTACTCATATTTTTGTCTGCAGAAGATAGAAAAGCGAATTATTGTTAGTGGAGTAGATTAGAAGGTACAGGAATATTTCCAGTATCAGGGAAAGGACCTAAAGGAGGGTCTGTGTAAAACTAGACCGTGTTTGCTTCTTCTCACATTTTCATCTGTGTCCCCATCTCTGTTCTGATTGAGATGTCAGCTCCAATTTGGTCCAACATCTCTTACACAGTTTGCATCCTGTAGGCAAAAGTTCCCAGCATACATTTTTCATGACCCCCACATTGACAAAGACTAGCTCCATTCTCCAAGATTCAGATTTAAAAATTCTCAAAAGATGACTCTAATTGTCCGAGTTTAGGAAGTGGGGAGGAGGGGGAGAAAGTGACCAGGAATTCACTGTAAGAAGAATCTGCATGTTCTTCTTCATTAACTTTTTCTGATCCTGAACAGGATCATGTGGTAATTAAAAGACCATGCAGCCCAGGGGGAAATTAATGCCTACTATGTGTCCAGCACAAAGTGCCAGCTCCAAATTCTTCACAAACATACTCTTCTGAGCCTGTTTTACCATGAAGCAGGAGTAATAAAGTCCATCATGGGTGAAAAAAATTTTTTTAAAAGAGACTAGCAAGTAATAGGGATCAATTGGTCCAAAGCAATACATCCCTTGAATATTGGCATAACATTAAAAAAAAAACCTTTATATTGCTGTATATCTTCTTTAGCATTTGTTTGTGTATATTTTATCTTCCATTTAGGTTCCAATATTCCCTAAGGGGAAGGAGATTCTTATTTCTCTTCTTAGTGGTCTTAGCCCTGGTATATTATCATATTGGAAAAGAGTAAATATTTGTTAAAAGAGTTGACCCCGAGTGCAATCATGAAAGTGTGCTGCTTTTCATTTGCATACTGTTAGTACTTGGGAGAAATGATTAGTCCTTTCTCATCGTCAAGCAAAGGTAAGGCTTTCTCAATTATTTTGTGAGAAAGAAGTTCTTCTTCAAAATATAGCAAAAAGAAAAAAGACATTTGTAGTTAGTACTGTTGGAAATAATTGAAAACTAAAAAGAACAAAACTCTTTTTTTGCCTTAAAGTATTGAATACTAACTTGCTGATGTAGTTATTTAGGTTTCAGATATATGTTCTATATAGTTAATTCCACGTGTTCTCCATATGCCGAAATAATAAACATCTTTAAGGTCGGCTCCTTTCCTTCCCATCCCTTCAGATCCATACCCATGATGCAAGCAAGACTCTTCATGTGTACTTAATTACACGAAAATGGCTTGTGTGTTTCTGTCTATTAATTACAGCACTCTAGAATTTATAAACTATTTCCTCCTCCACCCCATTTGCCAGATTCTCACAATATTACTTACATGATCCTGATTTAGCATAGCCAGAGCAAGGAAACATTAAAATGCACAAGCAAGGGTTTTTAACCACATGAATTTTCAGGATTTTAGGTATGAAATTTTTTATTTCTCAAAATTAAAAACAACTTGAAGGACTCATGTATTTTAAATAAAAACTTATGGTCTTTAAAACCCAAAGAACCATGTCTGATATGGCCTATTTTATTCTTCAGGACTTAAACAAATTGTGTTTGTTCTTTTGTTTGCGGTATTAGGGACTAAATGTAAGACTTGTACCTAGGAGGCAAGGACCCTGTGTTGAGTTATACCTCCAGCCCATTAAACCACACTTCCCTTTGATCCTGTTGAGTTCACCACAATTTCACCAGTCCTGTGTACTTGAAGGCGTATGATATAATAAAGAACTGTCTTGGGGCTGGAGAGATGGCTCAGCGGTTAAGAGCATTGCCTGCTCTTCCGAAGGTCCTGAGTTCAATTCTCAGCAACCACATGGTGGCTCACGACCATCTGTGATGAAGTCTGGTGCCCTCTTCTGGCCTTCAGGCATACATGCAGACAGAATATTGTATACATACTAAATAATTAAATAAATAAATAAATAAATAAGTACATACATACATACATACATACATACTTTTTTTAAAAAAAGAACTCTCTTCGCTGTGAAAACTTCAAATCAAACTGTAAAGCCTGCTGTAACTCAGGAGGCAAAAATAGAGACACTTGTGTCTCTTAATGTAACTATCTTCTTTTGAACCATAGACCCTAAAGATTTACTAAAGGAATTTCCCCAGGAATCTCCTGCTGGGAGAAAGGAAGGAGATTTCACAGGGTTCTAGCAACTTATCAGACCACCTCACAGGATGGAACTGAAGCCCAGCCAGTGATAGGTCAATGATGGGATGGTGGGTAGATCTCACTGCTTGCAAGTACATATCCTTGCCCTCTATTTAAATTTGGATCTCACTTTATGACCTGAAAGACAGCAGGGGATAGGGGGTGCTGGATCTTTCTGACCCAAAGTGTGTCCACTTGGAATAAATCTCCTTTTTCTGAATCCCACTACTAATTTCACATCTTTTACTGGCTCACTGGAGACAGGTGGTTGGACCCGACTTGGGCACAGGTCTGTGACCCCCGAGTTCAACAACATTGCTTGTACTGCCTACTTTTTGTTAAGATGACACACTGGAGTCACTTGGGAAAGGAACCTTAACTAAGGAATTGCCTCTATTAGATTGGTTTCTGCACATGTCTGGGGGGGGCATTTTTTTGATTCTTGATTGATATGGCATGAGCCCAGATCTCAGTAGGCCTCGCTACTTCTGGGAATGTGATCCTGGCTTGTATAAGAAAGTAAGTTAGCTGATCTATGAGCAGCAAACCACTAAGCATCATTTCTCCAGTTATAATTAGGGTTTCTATTGCTGGAACGAAGCATTATTTCCAAAAGCAGCTTGGGAAGGAAAGGGTTTATTTGGCTTCTACTTCCACATCATCATCCATCACTGAAGAAAGTCAGGACAGAACCTCAACCAGGGCAGGAACCTAGAGGCAGGGACTGATGCAGAAGGCCATGGAGGAGTGCAGACTTTCTCCTCATGGCTTGTCCAGTCTGTTTTCTTCCAGAACACAAGAATAAATGATAGCCTCTCCCCAGTTCAGAGCTGGGCCAGGGAAAGCTGGAAGGGAAGGACCTCGACAAAACCTCTAGATTCAAATGGGACACCTCACGCCAATGCAAGCAGGATGAGGAATTTTGGGGCGCTTACGGGGCAATGGCTTCCAGTCAGTCACAGGCTTCATCTCTCCCACCTCAGCGAAGTAAAGAGTGAACATTTATGCAGAGGGCTCAACTCCTCAGCCTCTTCCTCCCTCTTCAGATGCAAAGTAACTGCTGATTTCTTGTGACTTCCACTCCTTCATAAATTTCTCAGCAAATCTCTCTCACCTCATTACAGACCATTTCACCTTGGAGGGTACCATAATCCCTGTGTGCTCAACATATCTTTTTTCCTGTCCTTTCCTCAGTTTGGCTTTCCTGAATACCAACCCTGGACTGATTGATTGTCCTCAGCGACAAGCTTCTGCTGGGCCCATATTCATGGTCTCATGTTTCGGGCTCCTTCACAGACCCATGAGTAAGTGTTTTGAGATAGATGTCCTATCCAGAGATGCTCAGTGCCCCTGAGGGAATTGAATCATTATATGTGATGCACATATTTACAAATGTCGCTATACACTTCACCACGGAAGTCTCTCTCAAATAAAATCGCCAGGTTTAATGAATGGGAATACCCTATTCCTAGTCAAAACTAAATTCTCCATAAATAATAAACGTAATTTTTAGTGTTGTAATCTGACACAACCTTTCATCTGTATTTCATCTGCCAAGCTTACTCCAAAAATCAGTCAAGCAGTTAAATTAAACAATGCCCCTAATCTGCATGTCTTTACCCTAAAAACAAAGTTCCAGTCCTTTAAAGCCCACCCATTTCAAAACTGGGCATTTTGAATCATCTTGAGTCAGTGCAGGAAGCATTTCAAAGTGGTTGCTAGGTGGCAGATCTCCACTTGGGAAAGCATGTTTTGGACTTGATTGTCACTGCTGGATGAGAGTAGCTTGGTAGTGAGCCTGGATGTGCACAGCACAGAAAGCTTTGCTTTGGAGTGAGCCTGGATGTGCACAGCACAGAAAGCTTTACTTTGGGGCTACCTTCTGTGTCCAACTAAAACTTGATGGCAAAAGAGAGCTTGAAAAGTATGTCTGAAAAGATTTTATTTTGTAAGCAATGCTTGAATGCCTAGGTAAAGAGAGAACTAAATAATCACAGGGCTCAATTTATTTCAGCTGTTTTTCCCCCCTGCTGGATTTTTGAGATAGGTAAGAAAGGATTTCTGCCAAACAAATCTGGGCAAGAAAAAACTTAAAGTACCGACCAGTCTTAAGTATCACCACATTATTCTTGATATAATTTTACCTGGAAAAAGGAATGTACAGACAGAAATTTGATTAATCTGGAGTTCACTTACAAATAGAATTCTCCACACAAAGGAACAGTGTGGCCTATTCAGCTACACCTCTGTTCAAATTACTTTTCTAAATTCATGAAACAAGAGTTATGACTCCAAACGTTGTTTTGTTAATCCGGGAGAAAACTCAGAATATGAGAAAGCTCAGAAAATGAAGTGAATAGACACTAGACACTGGGAAATAATCATCAGAGGAAAAAATGACATTGGTGATAGCATCTATAAGGAAATATCTACAAAAATGACCAGACCTACTTAGAGGATATTGGTGTGTGATTTCCTCATTATGACTCTATGTTAAGCATATCAGCATTACACCATACCCAAATTGTGTTTCATCAAGTGTTCAAGTTTTATCATGTTTTTATTTATTTATTTATTTATTTTACTACTTTATCTACCTGGTACCCTGGGAAAGACAGAACCTGAAGGAACTTCATATTTTTTCCTTGATGTATCATATTGTGACTGTTGAGATAGCAAACCTCATGGACTGAACAATTACTGGATTTTCAGCCTTTCTGTCATGAGACAGCCATTGGGGACTACCAGGACCACAGCCTGTAAGCCAGTCTAATAAATCCCATATATATATATGTATATGTACATATATATATACTTACATGCTATGTAAGTATATGTACATATGTATATATGTAGATGCATATATTCTATCAATTCTGTTCCTTTAGAGAACTCTAACTAATGTAGAAGGTGTGATGCATGCTTCAAATATCTGGGGATCTATGTGTTTATTGCATCTGCCATAAATCTATAAATTAGCACAAATCACTCATAGTGGATACCTAAAGGGACAAGAAAGAAACTACAGGCAAATGAAGAAAGGTTTTTCTTTTATTTCCTAATTTCATTTTATTTTACTTATCTCTTTTCTATTTTTGTACATCCCAATTTTTACTACACGCATGTCTCATTACCATTTGATTGAAGACACTGTCAGGTTTTGCTGTAGAAGTTTTCTTTTTCGCAGCAGTTACTGAAGAGGCAAATAACTGGTCAAAGTGGTGAGAACAACTGGCCAATGAAAACCGAGCCCTAAATGGAACGTCTCTATCACCCCCTCCAAGGCTCAAGAAACAAGGCAGAAGAGGGGGTAGAAAGAATGTAGGAGCTGGAGGAAGCAGGTGAAGCAACTGTGGAGCATTTTCTTTGAGGGCCCTACACTCACAAACTCAAGACAGCTATAATCCCCATAGGAGACCTGTGGAGACTGGGTTCCTCCACATTATTCCATGGAGGGGAGAGAAGCTCACAAGGCTCACCCCTCTCTGGGGATTTATATCCCTCTAGCCGTTGCTGGGGGAAGAAGGGGCAGTTTCCTCTGTTGTACAACCATTGGTAAGTTGCCCATGCTTCTGTAAGTAGCTCTGCACCCAGGTTCCTGTAGGCAACCTTAATTAAACCCACTGGTCCACCCTTAAAGGAGGTATGGCAACAGGAGGGGACTAGCTGGGAAGAGGGAGGGAGACAAAGAGAGCCGAATGAGGAATGAACATGATTGAAATACATTATATCCATGTGTGTATGAAAATACTGTAATCAAACCCATTAACTATAATTATTACCTGCTGATAAAGTGTTTAAGTAAATTAAACAAAGCCTCGGGAACACAGTTATTTAAAGAGACAAAGATCTTGTTCATCATGCTGTGTGCTCCGACTGGAACCCACTGAAGAAGAAGAAGCTGCTCAAGGGCGTATCTCATCCTTGAAATTCAAGAAGAACTCACAAACCTGGCTGGGGCTGCCAGTCACGTGAACTTAGAGGTTTCTCTGAATCTTCTCAACATATGAGTTCTTATACTTCAAATGCCAATTAACCTCACTGTGGCTGTGGACGAGCCAAGGGGATGCTTCATCTTCCAGACAGTGGGAACAAAGGAGAAACCCAGTCCTGCTGATCATATCTGCCTCTAATCCTCCCTAGGTGTGACCACCAGGAGCTATTTCCATGAACTCTACCCTTTTCCATGGCCAGACCTATTTGTCCCGTGTCCTCTCTCATTAGGCACACTCCTGTGCTCAGAATTGCCTTCAGGTACTGGATCAGCTACCACAAAATTATTCTTATCTATACCAGTTCTCCACAAATGATGCTGGGGAAGAGAAACGATCATGTTTTGTGGTTGAAGGAACAATAGTCTTTAAGATTAAGTGACTGTCCTTCTAACAATTGGAAGTAGCCAGCACACCAAAGCATAGCTTCCTGATATCCAGTCAAGTGGGACCAGCCTTAAAACTAAAACTGCTTACTTCTTCCTCCCCCTCCAACTTCTGGCCTATTTTCCTCCTTTCTTTTATTATGGAAATTCCTGCAGGGTGGTGGTGGTGCATACCATTAATTCCAACACTCTTGAGGCAGAGGCAGACAGATCTCTATGAATTTGAGGCCAGCATGTTCCACAGAGGGAGTTCTAGGACAGGCAGGGCTACACAGAGAGACCCTGTCTCAAAAAACTAAAGCAAAACAAACAAAAAACAAAATAATATACGAAAAAAACCCCCAAAAGACTTGCAGTTAAAAACTACTTGTAGTTAAAAACTGTTTTCTTTACTGACTGCTTGCCTATTAGTCTGCCAAGTTGGATTTTATGCCCATGAAGAGAAAATCCTTCTAGTTCAAGGGTTTTACATGGAAAACATTGTAGTGTTAGGGGCTATAGCGATTGGTCTTTCCCAGTGCACCATGACAAGGATCATGAATCCATTATACTTTTCTTTTAATTTCATATGACATTTATTATTATTATGATTATTGTTATTATTATTTTATGTGTGTACATGGGTACATGGAGGTCAGAGGACATTTTTGTGGGAAACATTTTTCTTTTCTTTGGGACTTATTGGGTCCCTGGCATAGAGGTTAGGTCATTAGACTTGATGACAGACACCTTTATGTGATGTTCCATTTTGCCAGCCCCAGTTTTGGTTTGTTGAGGGAGGGCCTCACTCTTTAGCCTAAACTGGCCTTGAACTCCTAAGCAGTGTTTCTGCCTCTACCTCCCAGATGCTGGGATTACAAGCGTGAGCCATCTTATCCAGCTTCCCCATTTATTGTCTTTCACAACCTCTGCTGATCTAACATACGAAAACTATGATCTTTCTACTTCTATTTTCACTGCTCTGGCTTAGCAAAATGCTCTGGCTTAGCATATTTTGTGTCTTAACAAGTAAGCACCTGTAGCTTCCCTAAAGTGCTTTTTCTCAATCTGCTCATTTTCCCTTGTCAGATAATTTCTCCTTGCTGATTAGTGAATGAAGAATTATATGTAGCATGATTAATAAAAACCCAGAGACAGATACTGGGGTTCAACCTGAAGACCAGAAAAGCAAAACAGTCAGTCACTGGCTCTTACCTCTACTTCAGTCCGAAAATGATGATCATGCCTCCAGGAATCCTCAGAATGAGACTGAGATTGAAACCTGTCTCCTCCTATATTACTCTCTAGTGCTGTGATTTAAGGCGTGCACCACAAATGTCCAGTTTCTATGGACAACTAGTGTGGCTACTGGGATTAAAGGTGTGTGTCACCATTGTCCAGTCTGTATGACTGATCAGTGCAGCTGTTTTACTCTCTGATCTTCAGGCAAGCTTTATTTATTAAAATACAAATAAAATATCATTACATTTTCCCTTTTGTCTAAAATAAAAAAGAAAGCTATAATATAAGAAAAACTGTATACAGTAAGTACAATGGCTATATACAATATATACAGGCAATAGATATATCACAATATGTGGTCCATTTTCATTTGACAACTCAGAGAAAATGCTCTGTATCTATCATATCTTGGTAAGTTCAAAGTCTTGTATCTAATAAAAGCCTCTGTGTTTATTTGTGTCTGAATGGCTGTGAAACCAGGCAAAACAGAAACGTCTGTCAACAAATATGTATGGATTGTCTTATTTTAGTGTATATTTAAATATTTTCTGTAACTTGCTCATAAGAGATATCCCTTAGATTTATGGATTTATGTGCCTGAATTAATGCACAAAGGCTTTAAGTCAGGAGCTATAGTCTGTCAATCTTTTGTTTCTTTGATTCTGAGTCTGCTTTCTTCAGATTATTTTTTTCTTCAGAAAAGAACAAAACTTAAGTTCTCCAGAGAGTACCAGTTGCTGCTCAGGTAATAATGTAGTCCTTTTGGCAGTTGGTGCCGTCTCCTTTACCAATAGTTAGCCAAATTAACTCCATAAAACTCATTAATACAAAATCCTGGGAAACTGATTTGTTTGCTTCAGTATTCAAGCTTTGGAGTATACAAAAACTGAGCTGGGATTCCAAGTATACCATTTACCAAGAATGGGAGAAATGGTTTAAAAGGTTGTGTATTATTTCTATTCAGAGATGGAGAGATGCAGTTTATTTTCATGGGTAGCCTTAAAGACAAAGGGATCCCACAGAGTTAATCATTTTTTGATATAGGATGGATTATTTAGGTAAAAAAAAAACTAAAAATATCCCACCCAATAAACTAGTGGTGACTTTCACACCTACCCCACCCAACTGCCTAAGGATTTCAGCATGCAATGGTGCCTTGGGGTGGCCCCTGGCCAGGAAAGGGTGCGAATGCATGGGAGAGAAGCCCACAAACCCCAGGAAGCTGAAGCAACCCTTTCTCTACACACTCACTCAGCTCTTAATAGGATTAGTGGGTTATTGCTACAGCTCATTAAAAAGGGGGAAAGGAATGCAGCTGTGGTTCCTTTCTTTTCTTCTTCTTCTTCTTCTTCTTCTTCTTCTTCTTCTTCTTCT
>LOEQ01002375.1:106406-118552 GCA_001685075.1 Bramus lutescens | reverse complement strand
CGCTCTGCCCGCGCCTCAGACTCCCGCCCGCGTGCCCGCCGCCCCGGAAGACAGGACGGTGTCCAGGAGCCCCCAGCTTCTGTGCGCCCATCGGAGGCCGGTGACCAATGGTCGCACGGTGTCTCCGGACTATAGAGCTGCTTCTCCCCGACTTCGACGGCCCAAGTCACCCCTAGTTCTTCACGCGGCGTCGGGAGGCTCCCTGAAGTCCCCTGCTAATGGCACGGTGGCCTCGCCTACGGTGCTGTTGTCCTGCGCCTCCCGGACTCCCGACCTTCCTGTGTCCTACGACCCGGAGGAGGACCGCATCGGGATAACTGCTAGTAAGGTATCTTCGCCCATTGCCAATGGCCTTGTCCCGAAAAGCGACTCACCTGGCTCACCTTCTCAAACTGGTCAGACGGCTAGGGACTTGGAACCGGGCTCCTCGAGACTCTCCCCTGCTCCCCAGCACAGCTCTTCAGAACACAAACTACCGTTCCAAAGGCTGCCCTCCCAAGGGAATGAGCTCCAGAACCCTCCCGTAGTTTTGAGTACCAACAGCCCGGCCGCCCTCAAGATGGGAAAGCAGCAGATTATCCCGAAAAGCCTTGCCTCGGAAATTAAGCTGAGTAAATCCAACAGTCAAAACGTAGAGCCCCACAGGAGACTCCTCAAGGTGCGCAGCATGGTGGAGGGACTGGGAGCACCCTTGGGCCACGAAGGGGACGAAGGTGAAATCGACAACGACACGGACAGCCCGGGCTCCCTTCGGCGAGGCTTGCGGTCCACTTCTTACCGGAGGGCAGTGGTGAGCGGGTTTGATTTTGACAGCCCTACCAGCTCAAAGAAGAAGAACAGGATGTCCCAGCCTGTTCTGAAGGCAGTCATGGAAGACAAGGAGAAGTTCTCTAGCCTGGGAAGGATAAAGGTAGGGCTGGGCAGGCTTTCATGCCGTTCATTAAACTCAAAATGGATGTGCTGGGGACAAGGTTTGAATGATCACAGCACTTGTGATAACGTTCAATTAAGTTGAGTTTTACTCAGTGTCCCAATCGTGGAACAATACGCTGACCTCTGTTGTTTGCATTAGTCACCATGTCCCTTTTTAATATTTTATTGCTGTTAATCATTGGGTGTATTTGACAAACTAGCTTAGAACTGGAGTGAGGGAGTGAAGTTGTGTACTCTGATGCAGGCCTAGCTAGCTGTTGCACTTACCGAATATTTTTTCTACTGGGACCTAGAGGAAAAAAGACAGCTAGAGAGGGATGTTTTGATGTGCCGCTTTCCTAGAAACAAGACAGATGGAAGCAAGAGGGCCAAGATTGCCTTTGGTAGTCACATTTTCCTCCTGATTCATCAGAGAACTGGAACCAGTCTATATAAATGTCACATATGTAATACACGAACAAGCCTGTTTCCTTTTAGACTTATGGTCTTGAAGAAAAGACTTCATATTTTATGTCCAAGCCCCTCCCCCAAGCTGTCAAGGACAGCAAAGTTCAGTTTAGCAGCAAGTGGGACTGCCTGTCAATTTCAGGGTTCTTAGTCTGGCTTAACAGGATGTGGGGGATGCTGTACATTTTATTTTACTGTTGCTGGGAATTGGCATGGGATTCTCTGCAGTGTGCTTTTGGAAATCTGAGGGGTATAACAAAAAAGGGGGGCATTTGCTTACAATAGCTGTGTTTTCTCCTTGGCTCATTCATACATAGCTTGCTTCTCTCTCTCTCTCTCTCTCTCTCTCTCTCTCTCTGTTTTTGTTGTCTCTTAGAAAAAAATGCTGAAAGGACAAGGAACATTTGATGGGGAAGGTAAGCATTTAATTTTCCAGACTTTTATTGCGGCTACAATATGGTGCATCAATTATAAGTTGAAAGCTAACTTCACTAACAAAGACTGCTTGTGATGAAAAAACAAAATTGCCCAACCTTGTCTTGGACTATACAGTACAAAGCTAAGGTTTTTACCTAGGGGGGGCATTTTTATAAGCTGGTAACCTTTTCAGTTCACATCTTGGGAACTTTCATTCTTCTTTGCCTTGGCTCCATCCCACCTGCCTCAAAACAGAGCAAGCTATAGCTCTTTAGTCAAGCACTCTGAAATTGACGCTTGGATCCTTCCTACGTGATATTTGATATTTACTTGGGCCTCATTTTTTTTCTTCCTTAATATTATTTTCACCTTAGTTTTTTCTTCTAACTTCCTGTTTTCCTACCAAGTTTCGTATTTGGGGCAATGTAGCTTTTCTGGTGGAAAAAAATAAAACATAACCTTAAGAATTTGTGGCCTGTATATTATTGGTTGTTAAGGACTTCAGAAACAAAAGCAGCTTCAGCCAGGTGTCCACATGCTAATCAGATTAGTGGACTCTGTAAATAGATGGGTCAAGTGTCAACCAACTGGAGGAGCCTGAAGGGAGCAGTCTCAACCTCAGCCGGAAGGCTCCTGGGGACAGTGAGTGGACTTACTTTCTGTCATGCTTTGAAATGCTGAGAGTTTCCACCCTTAAATGGATAAAGAAGAAAAGCCCACCCTTCCATAAGAAAAACTAACGGAAAGCCACGTAGGTTGAAAATAGGTAATTTGGGTGATTGTAAAATAGTTCTTGCATAGCTACAAATAGGTGATTAATGAGGCCATTGTGCAAACTGTAGAAAGTAATCGCAATTTGGAGAAGAAACCCAGATACAGTATTTGGACTAGCTGAGGGAAATTCATCTCCTTGATTTTATAATTGGGAAAATTCAGAAGCCCTGAGAATTTTAGTAGCTCATCCCTGCTGACACCCCTGGTGACACTCTGGAGTTTAGGGCTGGCTGATGATTTAATGCATGTTGCTGTTTCCTGGACTATTGTGCCGATGTGAAGTCAGCAACCCTCCACTTTATATTTCCTTCAGAGGGTAATTTTTGCTTCTGGGAAGTTGAGCTCGATTCTATGAAGGCCTTAAAGGGTTGAAAAGTTTGAGTGTTTTAAAGTCAGAATAGGCAGCTGCGTGTTATCTCCTTGAATCAGCTTTGTCTGAGTATCTTATTGATTCTTATACACGATGGTGTAGATATCTTTTTTGTTTGACATGCGTAAGGGAAGAGTGCAAGGTGGCCTGGAAGGATGCACCTATAAGGCAGTGTTGTCCAGTGGTGAGGACTTGTGGTGCCAGGTTCTCAATGTTTCCAGTCATTGACTGAGTGGCAGGGATGCAAGAACTGTGCGCCATCGAGCCCTTGTCTTGTGTGACATGAGGGTGATACTACCGCAGAGAATGAGTGAGAAATCGCCTCGATGTTGTTCATATACATGCTTTGTGCCTCCCCCAGGAACTACTTTAGAACTGCAGAAACTGAGTTTGACTCACCTATTTTCACGTGCAGAACAATCCCAGAATAGTAAAGTCTTGCATCGACTCCCGTGCTACTGTAGACACAGTGCACACAGAGCTATCTGTGGTTGCCAAGAGAAAAAGCAGATGTGGAAAGCGTTCCTAACTCCCTAAGCCCTATACCAAACTCAGAATCTTCCCCATTATTCCTGAATCTCCTGTCTTCTGCTTTCTATCTGCATAATTGGAAGTGTTTGAAAGCTGAAACCCACTTCTCTCCCCCCCAACACATCCAGCCTGTCACCAGTCCCTTCTAAGCAGCACAGCTCAGGTCTCTATTACCAATCAGTGACTCCTCCACTGACATCCTCCTTAGTCGCCTGGGTAGCTAGTGTTTGACTAGTAGCTAGTTAATACAAATTTGTTTCTGGTGGGTTCCTTTGCATTCAGGATAAAATACAATCATTGCAGTGTGAAAGAAACTGAATCCTTTTGCACTAAGGATAAAAATCTAATTCTTTTATTTAGATTATTGAGATTTGGACTGTGTGGCTCATCTCTGTCAACACGTCTTGCATTGTCTGAGCACTGTCCATAGCCATCATCCAACTGCCTCGACCTTCATCAGACCTCCTAAGGTTTCTGGTTCTTCTTGTTTCAGAGAGTGCCCTTCTGCTTTTTCCGTGAACTCTGTTGTTTTTCTCCTTTCAGAGCTTAGCCCGTCCTCATTGACGCCTCTCCGACACCCAGGCTGGATCAGACTCTGTCAGAACAACTCTGCACACATATGTTCCCTTCTGTCACTATGTGTTTATGTGAGATCATGAACCCTTCAATAACTTGTGATCCCACTTGGGGTAAACATCAAGGTCCTTTTAGCGGCTCCATATGACCTGCCCTGTACTCACCTCTCATCTTCTATGAATTAAGCCCTCTGCTGGTATTCCTGCCCCATTGGCCTTGCTGCTTCTTGTCCGCACAGACACACGAGGCAGTCTGCCCCTAGGCATTTGTACTTGGGTTCCCTCTCATGGAATGTTCTTTCCTGAGCTGGGGACCGGGCTCAACAGATGATGTGCTTACAGCACAAACAGGAGTTGAGTTTGAATTACCCAACCCACATGAAGCCAGGTGTGGGAGAACAGATCTTCAGCTCTAGTCTTCCTCTGGTGAGCTGGTATAGTGACAAATAAGGTGGACAGCATAGACGGACACCAGAAGTTGTCTTCTGACTTCTCAGGTGTGTTGTTGTATGTAACACTCCCCCCCCACACACACACCTATTTCTCTAGCTGTACAAATGGCTTTCCTTCTTACCTCTTATGTCTTGCCTTAATTATGTCCTATGAAGCCTTCCTAAACCACCCTTTCTTCCCAGAATTCCTACCCCTTCCATCATTTGTTTTTCCCCCCATGACAACATAGTCATATTTGAAATACTATGAAAGTTAATTGCTTACTTCAATCCCTTTCATTTTATGTCAGCTTCATGAGCATGGAGATTTCTTACCGGTTTTTTGTCCATTGTATTCCTAGTTGCTTAGCAGTTGCTGGCATCTAGTAGACATTTCCTAAATGTCAGTAGGGTGAATAAATCTGTGACTATGAGGTTCATTCTTTTTTGCTAACTTAACTTTGGTTCATGGAGGGATAACAAGTATCTTTCCCCTTATTTTCAGAAAGTAAAACATTACAGATGTACAGTAAATGTCTGCTAAATAGATAAGTGAAAGGACCAGTGATAGACACTGAGAAAACATAACATGGATTTAATTTAACATGAATTACATTGGGTTGAGGCTAACCATCCTTTATGAACAGTGGACAGAGATATTGAAACTTGGCTTAACTTGGAATGCCATATATTCTTTTGTGACAAAACATATTTGCTTCCCCCCCCCAACTAATAATTAAGCCAGCACTAACCATTGTATAAATATAGACCTTTGTTGAGAGCAAGTGACAGAGCTCCTTGGGGGCAACTAGTGACTTAACTGACTTGTTTTCTTGAAGAAAATGCAGTCCTGTATCAAAACTACAAAGAAAAGGCCCTTGACATCGACTCTGATGAAGAATCAGAGCCCAAAGAACAGAAGCCAGAGGAGAAAATTGTGATTCACCATAAGCCACTGAGATCCACGTGGAGCCAGCTCTCTGCGGTGAGTGTTTACATTCTTCTTTTCTATCTGTGGGAGGAAAAGGCCAATTTGTGGAAGTCGTGCATGAATGCAGCCTTTATTTTTTTTCTACTGATGATCCTGCAATTCTAAGAAAAAAGACTCTTCACATTGCAAAATGTTTCTGGAAACTGTCGACCAGTAAGAGCATGGATTTGACACTTCTGTTCAGGAAAAGGAGGCTTGATAAAATGACAGAACATGCCTTGAAACTGATGCTGTGTGGACTCAGTGAATTCTCATTCAGTATGCATGTAATGATAATATAGCCCAGATGTTTTCATAATTGCCCATATATATGCATATAAATGTGCTGTATGGATATATATGTTTATTTGTGTGTATGTACAATGGAGAATCAATTACAGTCATTCTTGGACATTTTATTTTGCATTACCATATGGGTATTTTCTTGAAATTAGTTAGTGAGGCTCTCTTCTCTGTACATCTTCTGTATATGTGGTTCTACTGAAGTGTATAATTTCTTCTTTCTGGATCAAACAAATTTTGTTTTTAGCCAAAGCCAGTTTTCCCCTGACTTATAAAATGCCATGTGTCACTGTTTTCCTGATCAAGTTTGGGCATATCTTGTCTGACTGCCTGACGCATTAGTAAGTTGGAAGGAGCTCCCATGGCTAGGCAAGGGTGGTGAAGACACTGCATCCAAAGCAGGCCAGTGAAGCTCTAAGAGTCTCAGTCACCACCAGAACAGAGGCAGCTCCCTCTTAAGCCATGCTGAGTGTTGTTTAGTCCTGATTCTCATGGGTTTTGGGAAGCCACCAGCATAGCACACAGTTGCATGTGTTGGTGCTGTGCAGCCAGGATCATGGAAATGCTGTGCTGAAGGCAGGGGCACAGCTTCTGCTTTTTAGACTCTGTCTCTCCTTATCTAACCTGTATGCAATTTCAAAGTCTAGAATCACATCCCTTCCCCCCCATCTCCTTCTTTCATATAGAGTCTCACTATGTAACTCTGGCTGCCCTGGAATTCTCCATGTAGACCAGGTTATCCTAGAACTCAGAGATCCACCTGCCTCTGCCTCTTCAGTGTTAGGATTAAAGATATGTGCCTTCACACCTGGCCATCTTCTTCTCCTAATCTTGTTCTATGGCAAATCTGTTCCTTTCTGGTACGTCCAAGCTGTGCTACCTATGAAATTATGCCCGGAATTAGAATGCTGATAGCAACAGGGTAGTCAGTGTGAACCAGCGATTCTTTTGAGTGTGGGTGATAGGGAATAGTGAGTGCAGGCCTTTGTAAATTGAACAACTTCTTAGCTCAAGTCAGGGAATTGCAAAGGTTTATTATAAAATGTGAGGTCTAGACTTTGATGAGTATTATCTGAATTTAAGTTTTAGGGAAATGTTCTGTGGATCCAGCAAAACATCTGTACCTTCTCCATTAATGCTATGCCTCTTCTATGACATTCTTAGGATTTTTTCCTATGGGGCTCGATGGTAAAATGTCTCCAGAAAGTTGGTGTATTAGTAATGTTTTATCCTAATAAAATGATCTGATAATATGCATGTATCAGAAGAGATACCTGGAAAATGTAGCTATTAATGACTGTTGTTCAGTTCTCATTCACTTGTTGATAAGAACCATTTGGTAAAAGATGTGGCAGAATTTTTTGTTTTGTTTTTTGAATTTTCACTTGTGACAGCCACTGTACTTGCTGTAAGCCTAAGTCCTGGGGATGGCTTTTGAACTCTCAGCAGAAATGTGACTTCTGTGTCACCATTCGATCCAGCTTAACTTCAACACTAAAACTGAGGCTGCCATGTTCGTGACCTCCCGGCATCTGGCTTTCATTGCAATGAACAAACACAGATGCAGTTAAGTCAGGTTGGATATCCTTTAGTACAGCTTTGCTTATGAGCTTGTATTTTCACTTGACTGGAAGAAAACATGCTTATATACCTTTAACTTTAGAGTGTGGTGTCTTAGATTTGAGTGTTCCCAGGAAGCTCACGTGTATTTATGGTGTTCTTTGGCTGCTGCACGGTCAGACTTTGGCCACCTACATAGATGCTTATATATGAATCTGCATGTTCCTTGAAGCTTTTCTATTTCCCTTTCATTAACATTTTACTTTATCATATTATAAAGTGCTGTTGACATACAGAAAAGTTAAAAAAAACCAAGCAGACAGTCATAAAGGTAGTAGATCTCCATATATTCACCAATTATAAACAATAAATATTAGTATTTTAGCCCATATTTCTCATTCTGTGCTTTTGAGGCAATCCAGTTCAATGCTCCTATTTTCCTGTGTTCTTGTCTTTTCTCCTTAGAGAATGACTATCCTGAGGGTCTTTGCCTTTTCCATATGGTTTTCCTTTTTCTAAAATACTATTTAAGATCCAGTATCTGTGTTTAGCCCAGACTGTCCTCAGTTTATCTTGTTATAGTCTTCTGAGTGCTGGGATTAGCTGAGGTGGGAACTCTAAAACAAAGGTGGAACCAGTTCTGGAGCTTGGCAGAGTTGATCCCGTAATCCTAAAAGGCAGTTACTAGAATGTGTTAATGAATGGACACGTTTTAGTTGGGACCACAAGTAGAGGAGGCTTCGTGAATAAGCCTTACACCGTCAGGTCAGGCTAAGTGGTCAAGCTCACTCCTATCTGTCTGCCCTCATGTCCTGATGCTTTCTTAGACAGCAGAGACAGCATTGAAGGCAGTTCTTAGAAGACTTCTGTTATTGAGACTGGCTTTGGTATCATCTTGCCATGCTTAACTTTTATTGGGTTAGCAGAGTCGCCCCCACGTAAAATCCTTGCATGTATCACTTTTACCCAAACTCTTCCTTGAGTGTGGCCTTGATCCCTGAAAGAGAACAAGACAAATAGTTGGCACGTCTCAATTTGGCACACATTTAACTTTTCACTTAAGAGGGCTCTGCGTGGGTGCACATGCACGCTGGCCACTGTTGAATGTTTAGTTTTGAAAAAGCTCTTATCTGTGTGGCAAACACCTGCCTGCCTTCTAGCGTGATGCAATTTTCTTATCTGTTGACTGTACGAAGCATTCAGTATGCCAAAGTCTCTTTTGATGTGCAGCAATTTGCAGTAATTTATGACTGTTATATAAGCTCTGTAGGCCTTCATTCTGTGGTGTAATTTATCTGTGTGTTTTTAAGCATATGCTCATTTGATTTTATTGGCTACTGCCAGGAAGGGAAGCGCTCAGCCGCACAGGTGCAGGCAGCACTCATAGGGACGGGACCGTTTTAACTGTGGTGTTATGATCATTTAGGGATAAGGGAAAGGCAGACCCATATAAGAGAGATTAGTTAGTTATTCCCTCATTGGAATGAGCATTTCGATTGCACAGACTTCAAGCGAACTGGTGGTTTATGCATTTATCCATGTTATCTCAGCCCACAGGTTCCCCGTGTAGAAGTAGAATTATGTTGTAGTCCAGAAAGCGGCTTCATTCATTCATTTCCTAGGGTGGGGCAGACTCAGACCTCATACACTTGACTGTCGCTGTCAGTGCCTCCCTTCAAGGTTGTACTGCATCTCAGTAACCAGGGTTTAGTTGTTTAAATGTGGAAGGTTTTGAGATAGTGAAGTTGCTTGACCCCAAGAGATCAGTATCTGGAACTGTGCCCAGAGGCAGGGAACCTGCCACACACAGGTGGACGGCTCAGTGACTCACCAACATTGAAGGCAGGAACCCGAGCCAGCACTTCTTGGGTCTCTGGGAAAAGCTGTGGGTTTAAAGGGAAATATTGATCGTGTTAGTCAGGGGTAGAACACTGGATACTTGTTACGCTGGGTGCCAGGGGCACTGCCAGTTGAGCCCTGTGTGGAAAGCGAGCTCTGGTTTCCTCCAAAGGTTTGTCATTACTAGGATCTCAGGAGTGTCGCTCTTTTCTGCATGGACTTTTGCTTTTCATCGTTAACTCTCACCCCAGGCGCATGCTGGGCACATTTAGAAAGCGGCTGGTGAAACCCGTGTTTGTTCAGTTACATTCAGTGACAGCACCAGAGCAACCCTTGCCAGCCATGCCCTGACCCCATTGCGATGGGGTGTGTTTGTATAATTTCTCTTACCTTGAAGTGCCAGGTACCTTTGAGCAGGGTGTTCAGGCTCTCGGGGCAGAAGCTGGAACATGCTGGCATTCTTTCCACACCTAATATAGTCATCCACTCATGGACTCTGCTATGCTTGCTGGCATGCGGTTTTATCAGCCATAAGCCATCAGTTCAGATGTTTCTTCCCTATGCTTAAAGAATTCAAGCTCTCCAGTCAGGCATTGTATTTTTTACATTTTCATGAGAGTGCTTTGGCTGTGTGTATGATGTGGAATCCAGAATTAGGACCTTATACTCTCTGCTTCTGCCTGTGGGTAGTAACCTTTGGAAGGCTTTTTGGAACTTGCAGAAATGAGGAAGGGAAACCGGGGCATTCACAAGAATAATTTTGTTTAGGCTAAAGATAAAGCGTGTCTTTTGAGTTTTAGCAGTATAATCAGATGGGACTTATTCTTGTAGGATTTAGACTAGATGTATTGCAGAAGATACTGTTTTTGCTTAAAACCAGAGATGAACAAATATAAAAGCCACGAATAGGATTCCCTTTTGGAGAAATGCTTAGCACATTTAAAAACCAAAGAAAACATTAATTCTGGTCTTTAAATATTAACACTTGTCCACATTATTGCTTAAAATAGTAGCTTCTGCAGTCCAATATGTTTTCATTAATAGTTTTGTAAGATAGCAATCTCAAAAGTTTTTTTAACCTTTGATAGCAGTTGATGTTGTCTACAATATCTTTTGAGTTTAATTTTTTACTAAGCTCATTTATCTAGTGCCGACAATCATGGACCCATGCCTTTGCATACCTTAGGGCACATGGAGGTCAGAATACACTTGGGGTTGGTTTTCTCAGGTCCCAGGGTTTGAAATGAGGTCAGCAAGTTCCTTCTGAGGTCTTGCCTGTCATCTGTGTTAAAATTGTAGACATTAACCATCCTTCATGTTTGACTATTTTACCCCTTGTCTGGAGTACTGGTGCACATGTCTGTAATGCATAATAGGACTTCTAGGCATGGTCCTGTAATTATGTTGAAGTGTTCTCTTAGAATTTTTGAAAATTAATTTTAACTTACATAAGCAATATGTAACACGGTCCCTATGCAGAAAACAATCCAAATATTCACATGAAACTAGTCTTTTTCAAATCCCAGTTTTCTTTCCTTTCTCACAGATAAGTTGTTCTAAGTTTAGTAACACTTTCTAAAAATCTACATACATATTCAAGAAAAATAGGTTATATATGCTCACATAAATAATTCGATAGTTTATAAGATAACATGTACCTTTTCTAATTGTGAGTCTTACAGACATTTGAGGTCTATAAGAATGCCATTACTGTAACTGCTTCAGTATTCTGTAGGATTTATGTATAATACTTTGCCCTTTCCTCTTTACTGGTATGTAGTCATTCTATGTCGAGCTGGATTTCACAAAGATGTTTTCTACGCAGTATATTATGTACTTTGACTTTATTTCCGCAAACGTCCCTTTTGTCTCACTTGTGTTAGTTTTCTTCTCCAGCCTTCCTTCTGCTGTGTCGTATGTTGTGTTTATATGTAATGGTCTTACATGTCTCTGTATAAAATCTAGGATTCACTAATGAATCAACATGATATTTCTCTTTCTGAGTCTAACTTTCTTTGCTTGATATAATGATTGCAAGTTGCATGTTTAGTAAGTTCTGTAATTTCCTTATTCTTTATGACTGAATAGAACATTGTGTCCATACAACCTTTTTACGTTTGTTTGTACATACATTGTCTTTATCTAGTCATCTGCTGATGAACATATAGGCCGACCTCGTTACTTATGTATTGGGAACAGAGTCACAATAAACATAAATGGGACAGTATCTCTCGCATATTGACTTAGAGTTCTTTGGATATATCTGGAATTGATTTAGCTGTGTCTTATTTTCAGTTTTATGTGGGTCCTCCATACTGGTTTCCTTAGCACCCGTCTAACTAACATTCCTATTGCCTCTGTTTCCTTTTCTTCGAACTCTCACCAGCACGTGTTTTCTTGTCATAATTTCAGTTTGCGTTCTTTGGTGGATACAGATGTGGAGCGTACTTTAATATGTTTTCTGTTCTTGTGCTTTGCATCTTGTGAGAACTGTCTGTTTGAGAACTAAATGAGCTAACTGCCTTAGCTCATTTATTGATTGGGTTGTCGGGTTTTAGTTTGATAATTAGATTGTGTGTGTGTGTAGTTCTTTATATACTTTAGATAGTAGTCTATCCAATGTACTCTGTGTGTGTGTGTGTTAGTTCTTTATATACTTTAGATAGTAGTCTATCCGATGTACTATGTGTGTGTATTAGATAGTAGTCTATCCAATGTACTGTGTGTGTCTGTGTGTGTTAGATAGTAGTCTATCCAGTGTACTGTGTGTGTGTGTATGTGTGTGTTAGATAGTAGTCTATCCGATGTACTGTGTGTGTCTGTGTGTTAGACAGTAGTCTATCCGATGTACTTTGTATGTCTCTGTGTGTTAGATAGTAGTTTATCCGATGCACTGTGTGTCTATGTGTTAGATAGTAGTCTATCTGATGCACTGTGTGTGTGTGTTAGATAGTAGTCTATCTGATGCACTGTGTGTGTTAGATAGTAATCTATCT